>PVHX01002061.1:17961-92111 GCA_004024805.1 Geosciurus inauris
GAAAGAAAGAAAGAAAGGAAGGAAGGAAGGAAGGAAGGAAGGAGAAAGGAAGGAAGGAAGGAAGGAAGGAAAAAAGGAAAGAAAGAAAGAAAGAAAGAAAGAAGGAAGAAAGGAAGGAAGAAAGGAAGGAAAAAAGGAAAGAAAGAAAGAAAGAAAGAAAGAAAGAAAGAAAGAAAGAAAGAAAGAAAGAAAGAAAGAAAGAAAGAAAAAGAAAGATGGAAAGAAAGCAAGCAAGCTGGACCACTCATGAAACAGAAGAAGGAGTTAATCCAACAGGCCTTAGGAAGGACAGGACCTGGAAAGTTTTAGTAATGAGACATCATGAACAGTCTCTTTAGGATACCAAGGGGAAAATGGCTCTGCCCTGTCTTAAGCTAGTTCAAGTTCTGGGGAAAAGAGTCCCAGGAGAGAGACTGATTGACTGGCTTGGTCATGTGCCCTCATTATGATTGGCAGCTGTGTTCATATACACCAAGAGAGGAGTTTTCCCTAAAGGAAGAGTGGGGTGATGATATCAAAGGGACAAGGGATGCTGTGCAGAGGAATGGAAAGGTATTCACAGGACTGACATCTGCTCCCACAGCTCCTCCTGCATGTCCCTCCTGACCATCAGCTGAACCCTGCTCATCCTTCAGGGTCCCAGCTCTGGTGACAGCTCTGCTCCACAGCTCTCCTTGAAGGCTGTCCAAGCAGAATTAATTGTCCCCTCCTCTGTGACTCCCAAAGTGCTCTACGCCACACCTTTGCTACAGACGCACACACATTTACCTGTCTGTGCCCAACGGGATCAGCTCAGTCTTTTCATCTTCTCCGTCAACACAGTGTTGGAAACATAAATGTTTGCTAAGTTGAACCTCTTGGATTCTTTTCTCTCTTAGTAAGGATGTGTAAACCATTAATTCGCACCTATTTTGAGCAACTCCAGGCAACTCTAAGGTGTTTGCTACTATTCAGCAGCTCCCCTCTGACTTCTGGCAGCTTCTTTGTTTGTGTTGCAGATTTTCTGAGAGCACCTGAGCTGGCTTGCTTTGGTTCTAAGATAGGCTCTTTGTTTTTACATCTTACCTTGCTGGCTTTTCTTCCTGTGGTTGTCATTTCTCTTTGTGTAAGGGAATCCAATTGTTTCAATGGTTTTGTTTGTGTTCTGGCTGGTAGGGGACATCCTGGGACATTCTTGGTATGGGGACTTCCTGAATGTCACTTGTATATCCTCCAACAACTTGTGACAGCAAAATTCATATCCCCGGATAAAGATTCTGGGGCTTAGAGAAAATACCTCCAGAGTCTCCCAAATCTAGTTGAAGCTCTTTTGGATTTTTCTCTGGGAGTAGTTTAAGCTTCACAATTTTATTGGATTGGTTTAGATTTTGTTTTTGTTCCCAATCTCAAAAGAGTGGGCCCTTCTCCTCATCCTACCTCTGGATATAATAGGCATTTCTGGATATACTGAAGGTGGTTCCAGAAATGCCTTTGGTTCTGGAACACAGGGTGAGAGGGACATGCTCTGATGGCTTCTGCAGCATCTATTTGCCCTCTGAACACCTTCCTAACAGAATCCAGACTTTTGCTTGGGGAGCCACTGTTTCCATATTACACAGCAATTGTGCAGCTGGGTGACATATTTCCCCTTCCCTGGATCCAACAGTGAGCCTCAAAAGACAAGCCAATCAGCTTCCATTGTACCCTCTTTGCCACAAAGATTGGTCCACGTTGTTCCTATAAAACAAAGTTGAGGAATTGAATGGTGGCCGGGGGAAGCTTTGCTGCCTCTACTTGCCCCCACATGAATGAGGAAGCAGGAACCCCTTGTGGCACATGCAGACACCTTTAAACCACACAAGTCTCCGGAGGACAAGGGAGAAACTGAGAAGGAGCAGGAAAGGAAGAGCTGCAAAGGAAACGGAGCCAGAGCCATGATCCAACTATGCCTGAAAGCTCCCATACTTCCAGAATCTTCAGTGACTCCAGCCAATAGGGAACCAGCCCTGGTTTTGCTCTCTAGTATATCCCCAGCACATAGTAGGTCCTCAATGTAGTTTATTGACTGGATGAGCAATCAGTCCTTCCAGGTATAAGGGGATCCCCCACTTTGCTCAAAGAGGCCTGCAGGATCCCTAAAGCACTGAGTGATGAAACAGAGGCTGTGGCAAGAAGGGACAAGATCAAGCAGATTAAGGGCTCACGCTGTCTGCAACACTGTGGGAACTTAGAAGATGGCACACATTTATTTGGCCATTTTTATTGTTAGGATGATGACGACAACAATGATGGTGATGGTGACTTCTAAGCTAACAGGGACAAATTTATGCCAAGAGAAAGAAGGCAGCGGTGACAGCCAGGCTCTGCTCCTCCATTCACCTCCACCTGGGCTCCAAGCCAACCACCTCGACACCCACCCTCACCCCTAATCGCTCACCCCTCACCCCTCTCTCCTCATTTGTCAAGCAGGGAGAACGATCCTATCAAAATGCAGGGAGCCCTGGCCATGCTGCTGGCTAGTCCCCAGTGGGGCTAAGTACCTTGAGTTCCTGGGACAGCCGCTGCCCCCTGTGGCCAGGTAAGGGGCTGGGAAGGGGGGACCTGTATTTATGGGCTTCTCCCCTGGGCAAGGCCTCCTGCAGAGGGCTTTCCACGTTTCCCTTCCTTTCTGGCTCACACCCCTGGAAGGTCAATCATTTGTCTCCATTTTACAGAAGATGAAGCTGGGTTCAGGGAGAGGACGGGACTAGCCGAGTTCACACAGCCCCTAAGTGCAGGAGCTGCTGCTCAGGCCCCAGTCTTGCTGACATTTCCTGCCACATTGTGCTGGTGGTGTGAAAGCCATACCAAGACCTTTCCCAAATGACTGCAAGTGTCCCCCCAGACTAGGTCCTACCAACACTGCTGCTTCGAACCTCAGCTGGGAGAACATCTGCCTGGAAGCCAGCTGGGTTGTCCGCGCCAGGCTCTGGCCCTCCACTCCTCTGTCTTCTGCCTTAGGTATAGACCAGCAGGGGCTTGCAGGCCCTGACCCAGCCAGGCCAGGACTGGAAATGAGTCATGAAAGCAATTGTCTCAGAAACCTGGCTCTTCCTGGGAACACCCCTGCTGCTGCAGAACAGCTGTGGGCCCAACCTCCCCGGGAATCAAAGCTAATTTTCGGTTAGCTTTTAAGGCAGCACCTCAGTGACTCACTGTTTGGTCTCTTGTGACCCAGGCCAGGAGCCAGGGGCTGCCAGGTGCCCTCGTTAAAATCAAAAGGAAATGGTGAGCAAAAGGGAGCCCCCTTCTCAGGAGACTGTGACTCACAGCTGCTGGGTTCTCCTGGACAGGTGGACTCACCTCTCTGACCCACTGGCCCCCAGTCTTCTCTAGAGAGAGGCGAGAGAGCAGGCAGAGGTGTTGAGAGACACAGGGGAGTTATTAGCAGGAAGCTAATGGGTAGGGCAGGAGGCAGGGCTGCAGCCTGACATTCAGCCCTGTTTACTGGGCTTTAGTCCTCTGTTAACAACCTTTAATCACAAATCACAGCCCAGGATCCCTGCCACTCAGCCCTCCCCTCCCAACTGCCAAACCTTCCCAGGGACTCCATCCCTAGCCAGTGCAGTCCATCTGATTCCTTCCTGGGAGACTCAGGCTTGCCCAATTCCTCCATCTCCTCTCCAGAAAGGAGGCTGACCCCGAGCCCCACATCAGTGCCTGGAGCCAGGTGTTTCTGCTGAGCCCTGGCTACTTCTGCCTGTATGGACCCTTTCCTCCAGACAAAAATATATTAAAAGTTAAATTTTACAGCTGGGCTTGGTGGCACATGCCTATCATCCAAGCCACTCAGCAAGCTGAGGCAGGAGGATCACAAGTTCAAGGCCAGCCTCGACACCTTAGCAAGGCCCTGTCTCAAAAACAAAACTTAAAAAGGGCTAGGGAAGTGCCCCTGAACTGAATCCCTAGTACAACAACAACAACAACAACAAAAACAGTTAAAGTTTTAACAGTCATGTTAATATGAAGACAAATATAATCCAAGCTGAGTTGTACTCATTCTTCTGATTTTTAAGAAACCGAAACATTTTGAAGGGTCTCAAAAGTGGTATGGGTGTTAGGTTCTGCATCCCCTTCACCTAGTAGATACATTGGCTCTGGGTAAGTCCTTTGGGCTGCCTTTTACTTAGGCCTGAGCCTCGCTTTCCTCTTCTGTAAAAGGGGACGGGTCGTAGCACACACGTCATGGGGCTATTGAGGGCTCAGTGCAATCTTGCTTGTGAGGGGCTCAGCAGGGTGCCTGAGGTTCCCTGAGGGCCACTACCTAGTCACATTGGAGTTTCCTGTCCTCCCAAGAAAGAGGCAAGGGTGAGATGCCTTTTACCCTCATAATATAAACAGGAAAACTGAGGATCCAAGCAAGGGAAAGGATCTGCCCAAGGCCACGTAATAAGTGGTGGAACCAGGACTCCCAGGCCACAGGCCCAACAGCTCCCCAGCCCCGAATGTTGATGGAAGTGGATGGTCGAGTTATCCCAGTCGCAGGTCAGGAGCGGGGAGGCCTGGGGAGGGCGCCTTGCCTCCAGTTCTGCCCCACGGAAATGTGGCAGCAGGGCAGACTTGGCACGTGGCAAGCGCTGTGAGCACCGTGGGCTGTGAGGACTGCAGCTTCTCCTCCTCTCCGGGCCTCAGCTGCCCAATTGATAAAACAGGAATGAGGAAAAGATGCCAAGAAAGAAAAGCCCAGCCCAGCCCCTGGCTCACAGCTCAGTCCAGGGGCACCAGGACAGTGGCTGGAGGAGGGTAGGTGACTGAGCCATGAGAGAAGCATTACATCCCCCGCCTCAGCTCTGCCTGCAAGCAGAGCACGGGGCCCAGCTGGCCCCTCCTCTGGGGACTTGGCCAGAGTCTCAGACCTGAAGTCTCATTACATCATTGGGCCCTCAGGGGTTAATGACGGGGAGTGGACAGAACTGGGTATTTAACTAACTGGGAGGTGGCCTGAGATCAGAGTGCCCCTGCTCACTCCCTTCCAGTGTCGGCAGGCTTCTCTGCCCCTGCTCGCCTCCTCCAAGACCCCCAAGATGAGCCCTCCCCATCTTCTGGCCTTCTTTTGCCTCCTGGGTAAGTGAACTCATGACCTGTGACTGTCCCCCTTCCTGCTCCCCATCTGGCAACCCTGAGCCCTCTGGATGCCCCTGGGCTTGGTTCTTCAGAGGGCATCGTGGGTACCAACGACTGGGGACGCCCTCTTCCTGCCACCAGGGTGATGAGACCAGTTCTGCCCAAGCCAGCAGTGGCTGGAGGAGATAGGGGGGAGAGTGCAGCCTGAGGAGAGGTGGGGGAATGGGACAGGGGCTGGCAGGGACCCCAGCAGTCCACACAAGGATCCTCCCCACACTGGCTCCAATTTTTGGCTCCAACCTGCCTGGTGGGCACCACGCCATGGCTGCATAGGGAGGATCTGGAGGAATTCAGGGGGTCCCTTGAGGGAGTTAGGAATCACGTCCTATGGTATCTATGAGACCTCAGGGGACAGAGTGCTCTTTGAGGAGACAGGGGCTAACACCTGGAGGGACAATAAAGGTTCTTTGGGAGAGATGTGAAGAGCCAATGGGGGCCCCCAGAAGGGTGAGTGATATTCTTGGGGTAGTGGAAGAGGGTGGGATGCATGGCTGACATGAAGGGTGGGGTCTATGGGATCAAAGGAGGCCATTGGAAGTGTCACTACTAAGTATCATTGTTGTTATTGGTGACAGGTGCTTTGGGGAGGGAAGCTTAGCTAGACAAATGCTAAGCTGTCTGGAATCCGATTTGAGTGACATGAGGGGTGGGCCTGAGGGGCCTGGCCGCCTCAGCCCTCCCCCTCCACAGGGGCCTTGGCCAGCGGGAACCTGGTCCAGTTTGGGGTGATGATCGAGAGGATGACAGGGAAGTCAGCTCTGCAGTACAATGATTACGGCTGCTACTGTGGCATCGGTGGGTCCCACTGGCCGGTGGACCAGACAGACTGGTGAGGAGGTGGCCAGCAGGGGGACCCCTCTGGGAGGAAGAAACAGGAGGAGCCCCCTGGGAGGGGGAAGGATCTGGGGGCACCGAGAGACCAGCAACTGACCCTCTCCTCTGAGCTCCTTTGGGCTGTGCCCCAGCAGCCCCTGTCAAGCCCGGCCTGGCTCACAGGCCCCTCCAGTTGACCATGACCCCACAGGTGCTGCCATGCCCATGACTGCTGCTATGGGCGGCTGGCGAAGCTGGGCTGTGAACCCAAACTGGAAAAGTATCTTTTCTCTGTCAGCCAGCATGACATCTTCTGTGGTAAGTGGACAGCCCTGGAGTGGCCCACGTGCTGGGGGCAGGGGCAGCTTAAGGCTAGATCCCCCTCCTCATGTGACTTTGGGCCTCATCAGGGGCAGACCCTAGACTGAAGGTATGAGGTTTCCCACCACCGGTAAGAGCGCAGGCCTGTCCCCTGTACTCATGCTCACCAGGCATCTGGGCTAGAGAACCTGTGGTCCACTGGTGCAGCCCATCCTGCCTCAGCCTCAGGTGCTTCCTCCTCACCCAGAGACACCTCCCAGTTCCAGCCTCTGGGGAGGATGCAGAAGGGGCCGAGCTAAGCTGCACCCAAATGAGCTGGACTCACATACCCGTCCCAGGTCCCCAGGATGGAGGCAGCTAGAGCTTGAATTTGGGATGGCAGTCCCCACTCCCAAAGGCTGACTCCCCTTATTAGGGCTGTCAGGCTGGGCTGGTTCTCTCCACTTTCCAGTGCCCACGTCTTCTCTGGTCTCCAGCTGGGGAGGCAGCCTAAACTGAGAGAGTGTAGGGGACAGGTGGATCAGAAGCCAGAAGCCAGACCTTCCTGCTGTAAAGCCAGGTGCAGCCTGGAGGGAGAGCCAGGCCCCAAGGCGAGAGTGAGGGCAAGTGGTGCTGGGAAGGACCCTGGAGGTCAGAGAAGACAGCTCAGATATCAAAGGTCTACCAGAAGGGAGGGACAGAGCCAGGACCAGCACCTCCAAGGTAGAGGTGGCTCAGAGTGTCTTGTTCCTTCAGCGGTCTGGTCGGTCCACTCAGGAGGGCAGGTAAAGGTGGTAAGCACCCCACCCCTGAGGTTCATGCAAGGCTGGGACAGTCAGCTGTGAGGAGCAAGAGCAGGGGAGGCGCTGGGCTTTGGGTTCTTCTCAGGGCTTCACCTTCTGCCCACCATGTGACTTTAGGCAGGTGACACAGCCCTTGGAAAGCCTCTGCGTCCTCATCTAATAAGGAGGTAATCATACCCCCTTCCCCAGCTCAGCCCAGCTCCTGGCAGGAACCCCCCAAAAGAGGCTGGTTGTCAAGATGCCAAGCACCCCCATCCTGAGTCCTGCCAAAATAGCAGGCGTGGGCAGAATCCTAACAGGAAATGAAGGCTTATATTTGGAGGAGGGGGGAGGAGGCACCAGGACCCTTGTGGAGAGGGAGATATATTTGTGGGGACAAAAAGGAGTCAATGCAGAGAACAGGAGCCTTCTGCAGCTCAGGTGCCTGCAGAGCTGATGCCAGCTAGCCTTGGGGAAGGGCTGGTCCAGAAGGTCTGATTCCCAGGCTGGTGTAGACAGAAAAATAGGTTCTGTCCACTCCAGTGGGAGCAGGCAGGGAGCCCCAAGCAAGGCTTCCAGCCTGCACACAGGCCACGCGTGGGCATGCGCCAGCCATCTGGAGTTGACACTGAGTCCCGCCGCTTCCCCTCCTCACCAGCCACAGTGCACCGCCACAGGGGGAAGGAGTTGCCCAGAAATCCCTGGGTGGGCAGATGAGAACAAATGAGCTGGAAGTTCCCCCTAGGGCAGGAGGGGACCAAGGGCCATGAAAGTGTGAAAGTGGGCCTAGAGGAGGAAGGAGGGACAGTAAGAGCCAACTTCTGGCCTTCACAGGCTCTCCCATGCTCTGCCCTTTACTCCCCCACCCCTGGAACAGCCCCCTTGAGTGCAGGCTCCCGAGGATGAGGTTGAGAACCTGAACCCAAGAGCCAGGAGCCTTCCCAGCTGTGATGGAGAGCGGGAATCCTCTGCCTCCAGCCTTAGTGTCTGACTTCCCTGTTTCATCCAGCTGGCAAGACCACCTGCCAGAGGCAGACCTGCGAGTGCGACAGGAGGGCTGCACTCTGCTTCCGCCGCTATCTGAGCACCTACAACCGCAAATACGCCCATTACCCCAACAAGCTGTGCACAGGACCCACCCCGCCCTGCTAAGCTCTGCTTAGCTGGCCGGGCCTCACCTCAGGCTGCTGTAGGCCCAGGCCTGAAGAAGTTTAGAACCCAAGGGCCTCCCTCTGGAATTCCTTTCCTGCAAACCCGTCCCTTCCCCAGTTTCCACACTTCCCCCAGGAAAAGCCCCAGGAGCCACGAGCCCCTGCAGCACCCAAAGACTCAGTGACCCACCCCATTCTCTCTTCTGAGTAAGTGAATACACTCCCTATAATTCTAATATTCTCTGATCTGCAGAGTCTGTCATGCTAGGATTTGATTAGTCTACAATCCCATTCATTCATTCATTTGCCCATTCATTCAGTCATTCATATTGTGAGCACTTGCCATGCGCCACCCTGGTGCTAAGCCCTGGAATATGGAGGGAATGAATCTGACTTGGTGGTCCCCACCTGCAGTGCCAACATTAAGTCCTCTCAATTTCCACAACAGTAAGATTCCATTATTCTTTTTCTAACGTTCTACAGTCTTCCCTGAGACAATAATGGCAATTTCCAAAAGGAATATTTCTGGCCATATGGCTTAATGTGAGGAGGATCAAAAATACCAACCTAAAAATATTGTCCCCACTGTCATCAGACCTCAAAACGCCCCCAGTGACAAAGACTGATTTAGGTGGAAAAGCAGCTCTAGATCCATCTTATTTAACCCCCTTTTTTGACAGATGGCCATCTAGGGGGCAGAGAGGGGACACTCAACCAGGGCACCCTTGCTCCTCTCCCTTAATTCCTTCAAGAAGTTGGCATCAGCTGCCAATGTTGTGACACGGCCATGTTGACCAGACCCAGTAGTTGTCCCCTCAGAAAGATCGCCTATCCAGGGCAGGACAGCTGTGAGCAGATGCAGCGGTGTGATGCTTCTGAGAGAGCAGGAAGAGGAGGAGAGAGTACATCGCGGGTCGACCAAAGGATTCCCACCGGGAGGAACTAAGCCCACTCTGGAAGCCACAAGCCGCGGCAGATCTCACTCAGTACTGCAGCTATGCTACCTCCACTACCTGTAAATACACGGATGAAACCCTACACGACCAGGATGAGCCTGTTGAACAAGACCAAGCACATGCTGCATGGGGCAAAGCCCATGGCCTGTGCTTGACAAACTTCCCTCCCTTTCACGCTTTTCATGATGTGTGTACACCCATGGGGACTTTGAGGAGCACAAGAAATCGAAAGGATGCAACCTCCTGGACTTTAAAAGGCAATGAAACTCTGAGCTAGCAAAAAATAATGATAATAATAAAACAGCATGGGGACCAGTACGTGAGTTTTGCTGCTGTAATTGACCCAACGTTGGAACCACCCTAAGACTGTCTTCTGTGGGGGTGAGCAAGTCCCATTTGTCACAGAAAGTGATCCTGAGGCGCCCTCTGGTGTCCACTCAGTTCAGACAACTAGAAACCAAGATTTGGCTCACACGGATTTCCCTTCACCCCCTGGGCAGTGTTCTTCCAGCTAGTGAAATTTCTGCACTTGCATTTTCAGTAACAAATATGCTAAGAAATCATCAAAGAAGACTTCCAACCACCTTAAGATGATGGTGTGTCTGCAGAAATAAGAAACTCAGAAAAAAGGAGCTGACTTGGGTGGGGCGGAGAGCAGTGACTTCTGGGCATGATGGGAGGAGGACCTGGTTGTGTAACAGTCCAAAAAAGTGAGAACTGCAACTTAAGACAGATCCCAGTGCAGCCTGCTGTGACTCCCTTGGTCACAGGCCAGGCTGTATCGTTTTCTCAGAGTTCAATAAATGTTCCATGAATGAGCCAAGAACTGTCTTGTGTGTGTATCTATAATACACTTGGCCGCCAGCTGCAGGCTTGTGAAAAGAACTGAAAAAGCAAAAGGAGAACTCTGAACGTGCAGTCCGAGGTTCCAGGTACAGATCTGCGTTCATCCACTTAGCAGCAGGGGAATGTGGTAGCCCTGACTGGTGAGGCAGGTCAGCAGCAGGGGGTCTTGTTAGAAAGACTGACTGTATCCCAGCCCTGCTGAGTCAAGATCAATAGGTCAACAAGACCTCCAGGTGTGCAGGTGAAAAACCTTAGAAGCCTGGTCACCGCTGTAGTCTCTGTATTTGTAAAATGGAACAGTGACATTCCCCTGACAGATTGCTTGTGGTGAGGTTTAAATCAATTAGTATGTACGGAAGCATATGTATATGCTGAGCACATAAATAAGCATTTGTGTCCTATGAATGAAGGAATGTTAAAATAACAAGAAGGACATTTTATTAAGCACCTAGTGTTTACAGGGCACTTTTCTCAGTGTTTCGTGTGTTTATTCATCAGATAGGTGAGTGAGGCAAAGGACTACATCAAGGCTGGGGAAGGGACATTGTGACCTGAATGTTTCATAGCTAATCCCTTCAGTTTTGAAGACAGGGTTTGGATTGTTTTTGCTTTTGTTCGTTCTTACCCCCTAACAAAAGCAAGGCATGAAGTGCCCAGTTAAATAACTTGTTCAGTAAGTGATCAGAAATCACAATGGAATTCCTGAGCTAACTGAAGAGTCTGCTTATGATTCCATGGACATTGGTCTGCTTCTCTGAGGTTCTTTGCAGTGTCGTGGCTGGAGAACTGAATACTATAAAGATCATTCTTTCTTTCAAGAAGCTTTGTATAAACTAGGTTTCTGGCATTTGGTTGAATGCTGGAGCTAAGAGAAAAATTAGATGGGGTGAACTGGCAGACAGATACCAATTACTCTACACAAACTAAAGCTAAAAGTAGAGGATCAGGACCAAAGAAACTCCCTCCTTCATCCAGTCTCTGTCCTGTCCATGGATGGCTTGGTATCTGTCCAGTCACCCCTCCTGCCCCCATGCCATGAGTGGCTCTCCATTGCCACCGCCTTCCTGCCCTCACTCCTTCATGCAATAGCTTCCCTCAACCTAAGCCCTTCCCCTGTCCACAGGTGCCCACCTCACTGTCCACCTTTCCCAACTGGAGCAGATTTCAGTCTCTTCTAAACACCGACCCATGTTTCGAGACCTTTCGTAGTGCTGCTTACCCACTATTTGGGTCCTTTTATGGTGGCAGTAGGCAGTCCCGGGTCCATATCCTGCTTCTGCTACCGCCTGTGATCTTGGTCCATTTATTTACTCCTTCATGTGTAAAACGCAGATAGAAGCATCAGCCCCACAGGGTGGTTTTAAGCTTCATCTGAGACAATGTATTCAAAGTGCCTGGTGCATTGCTGACACTCCACCTACGCCCAGTCACCTGTACTTCTGCCTCCCTTGCTGCATTGATTGCACCACAGATGCTGAATAAGTATCTGTTCAGTTAAATCCATGGGTACATGATAACTGGAACTATTTCAGGGAACTGATGCCATATAATGCTATATGATTTGTGCAAATAGCCTCTTGGTTCACCACCACCATCTGAATGCTCATTCATCTTAAACGGACCTGAGGTTTGAAAATATTAATCTTCAGTGTCCTTGAGCCGATGGCCCACATACAGAGAGGTAAAACTGGCTGGAGACACCTCACAGCCACCTGTAACGTCCCCAGGTCAGAAAGCACATGAGCCTATTCCACACTGAGAAAGCAGCCAGACTGAACTAAGCACACCTGATCTTTAGCATTCACTCAGCAAGCATGGTATTAATCTTCCAGTAGCAAAAGGGACATGGGAAGCACGTGAAGGAATACGTCCCCAGTCTTTCTCCAAACTAATTCTGTACCCTTAATAAATTATCTTAACTACACAGACATTCCCGCTGCAGGGTTTTGCTTATGATGGTCCTTAGGTACAAAATGCCCTATTTCTGCACCCTCTCCCCTTTCAGTCCTAGTCCCAGTACCACCTCTTCCAACAGTCTTCCTTGATGTCTTGATGGCTATGTTCACAATCATCTTCTCAGCCTTCCTTTAGGGTGTGTGTTCTCTTGGGTCAGTCATATGTTCACTTTCATCCCCTGGACTGGAAGCTTTTCGAGGACAGGGCCCATGTCTGTTTCATTGCTCAGAAATATTAGGCACACACAACAGAGGGTCATCAAATGTTGGGTGGTTTCCTGAAAGTTTAGATGGGTGACTAAACTGAACTAAAACTGAATAACCAAGTCCTTCTATCACAGGGGGGTCTAGACAAGTTTCTCCAAGGTAGAAAACATTTCCTTCTGTCAAGCCAGGAATCCATAAAGTGGCAGGACTGGCCTTGATCCTTTCGATCAAGAAGTTACAAATCTCTGCACCATTACGGTCTGAGAGAACCCATTTTGCCCAGCAGTCCAGCCAGAAGCATCCTGGAGCAGGCACTGTACGCATGACTGTGTCCGGCCACTCACACACGGCGTGCACCGAGGGGAAGGGACAGTTCAAGAGAAATGCTACTCGAGGGCTTTTTTGCTGTCCAGGCAGCAAGGAGCCAGTTCAGAAAGTGGCTTGTTAAGTACACAATTAAGAGAGGGAGACGCGCGTTCTGCTGAGCCAGCCCAGCCGCCTCTGCTGACCAGAGCCCACATGTGGACTGGGCCCAGTGGACACATTGGGGCTTTCTCTTCCTCTGGTTTTCTGTGGTCACCACGGTCCCCACCCCTTCATGGACCTCTTCTAGGTGAATCCGTGCTTTGGTCCCTGCTGTCCATATGTGTCTGGGGACATGAGTCCCCTCCTGGAATGGGGTCAAGCCAACTCTCAAGGTTCTTGAATCCCAACGACACAGCTAACAGACGGGTGTTCCTTATTTAGACAAGTGCAGATTTTCAGAGACATTCCAGGCATCAGGCAGAAATCGCATGTGGTCAGGTCTTAAGAACAGCTCTGCCAGGGTGTGTGGTGGCTGTACTTGTCGCAAAAAAGCCACAAGAGCCAGATCCCCAGTGACCACCCAACTAGAACACTCAACCCACAGCACACACATCAGACCCAAAGGTCTTGAAAAGCACATTCCCCACACGCCTCCTCAGCCCCTCACTCACTCACGGGGCAGTCAGATACGGATGAAAACGACGGGCCGAGACGGGCTCAGGGGCAGAGCACTTGCCCAGCATGTACAAGGTCGGGTTCAATCCCCAGTAGAGAAAAGAAAGAGCTGAAACTTTGTTTTTTAAACTAGAATTTATTGGTATACAAAACTCCATTTCATAGATAAGTGGCACATCTTTGCAGCTTCTATTGCACCAAGTATTAAAGATTAAAAACAAAAAAGGAAACATTTGGTTTTGAAAACACTGCAAATAGCCAAGTACAGTACTTTGGTAAATAAAAAATAAAATGGTTCAGATGAACACAATCTGTGAAAAGAAAAAACCTAGGGGAAACAAACTATGGACATCAACAATGGTCACATTTCTCACCCCCGAGCTCCAGAGATAAGGCAGACTTGCTAAGTCTATGGATTATGACCCCATGGAGGTCTTAAGTATCTCCAGACCGAAGCCAGAACAAGTATAGTGCAATTAGGAAAAAGAGAAGGTCCATCCCCACAGACTCCTTGCCCTCCGTCCTAGGGGTCTAATGCACACCAGGTCACCAGGAAGGGGAACACGTGGGTGCTACATCTGACTCCTGGCTCTCTTCCCCATTCCTCTGGGCTTAGTGCTAGTGAAAGATGCTGGAAGGGCAGCCACCACGGAAAACGAGCCCCAAGAATGGGAAGACACCAGTGTTGCTCAAGTTTCAGCTGAAAGACCTGCCAGGGAATCAAACCACAGGCAAAAGTCTGTGACTGAGTGCCAATGATTGTCATGGACGGCTGGCAACAGGGACCTGCTGGATGCCAACATGCAAAGGGTCAGAGCCAGACCCCAGGGGTTTCCTCCAGTGACCAGGACCTTCCTTGACAACCAGCACAGCAAGAAGCAGCTCTGGATCACAGGTATGCTCATGGACATCATGCTGCGCCCTGGCACCAGCCCCTTCCTAGATAAATCGGAGAAGATATTCAACACTTCACTTTAGCTACAAAGTAGTCATAATGAGGAGAGTTAAACGGACACTCTAGAAAGAATCACTTGGAAGAAATCATTAAGAGCCTGAGGTTTTGAAAGCGCATTTTACCTGGGACAGAAGAGGGTCAGGCCATCCACAAGGCACAGCTCTTTCCTGTGGTCCAGCCTCAGTGGTACAGCAAGTTACACACTGTCCACACACTTGGCCCACAGAGGTTTGATATCATCTCTACTTGTGAGAAATGATCAGTTTTACTTCTTCTAACTTGTAGTGGCAGATTTACTAAAACTTAAGTGCATGCATCTAGATCTTCAATTCAAGGATGCCAGTGGAAAAACAAAATCTGCTTTACAGTTAGGGAACACACCTTGTAAAAAGTGCCATTAGTAAGTCAGTTCTGAACAACTGCCGGAAGGCCCAGATTTAGCACACCTGACCTGCAAACGGAGATGAGCAAAACTGTGAGTAGTGAGAACGGCAGGAACGCTGCATCAGCCCCCGAGTCTACAGGCGCCATACAGACTTGAGGTAAAGAGGTACAGAGCTACGTGTCTACACAACATGGGAGTCGGGGAGGGCATGGAGAGGACACGCTCAATCAAGAAGCTCCACTCTCTTCCTGCCACAAAGAGCCTTCTCTCCAGAGTGACTTTTCATCAGTTATGACTAGGAATTCAAGCTTCCTCTCATCAACTGAATATTCGAGTTGCACAGTTCACGGAGGTAAACTCAAGGGCATTCCACGTTGACCCAGTAAAACCCGGGCACACTCTAAGAGTTTCTCAGAATGCGAGAAAGCGCACATTGACTACAGGGACTCGCGACGAGTGTGATCCACTACCAAAGTCCATCTGAAATGACCACATGACACGTTAGCAACTCTCTCCCCACCTTTACATGGCCCTCCTCCCCAGCCGGCCATCAAACTTCACATTGTAGTAGTTCCCCACGGAAACAGGGCAGGTTACTGTCCATAACCTACATGAAGGTTCACTCTGAGCCCAGCTCCAGCTGCCCCATAAGGGAGACCCCCATTTCACAGTCCTCACAATCAAAATGGAATTGGAAATGTCTTCAGAGCTTATTTAAAAAACAAACAAACTATAAATGACTTTAAGATTCTTCTTTCTGTCACAATTCTTCAACCATGCTTTACTTCTGAAGGTATATGTTCTTATTATTGAAAAATTAAATATACGTATACATTCTATCTTTCTAATATCTCCCAGAAACAACTATAATATTTAGAAGTTGTGGTCTATGTTGTTTTAATACATCTAACTCTCTAGTTCAAAGCTATTGCTATGAAAAATTTTTTGTTTTGATGTTAAAAAAATCCATAAAACCTTTATAAACAGTCCATAAGGCCAGAAAGCAGCTATAAAGTGCTGCTCCACCCTCTTCTCCTGGCCCTCCACAGGCTACTGACACCTAACCTTGTGCAGCATCGTCTCCACCAGCTGAGTCATACCCCAGAGGCTGAGACAAATTCAGTCCCCAGTATGAGTTCCATGAGTACCTGTCCTGGGGCACCAGTTGCTGACTATCATCACCTCAAGACTGAACATATGGCGTCCACTTTGGCTGCCAACAAAGTAACGATCAAGTGCCCAGCAAGGCAGCTAAGCCTGAGGATTCCATCCACCTCTCACTCCAAGGACACCAAGGCAGGGGTCTAAATTCCAACCTTTAGCTAGAAGACCCCTTTGAAGCTGGGTGCCATCCCCATTTCCAATAATTAACATACTAAGCACAGACCAATTACAACTGAAAAGCTGTAAAACGGTAACAAATGAAAATTACTAAAGCCATTTGATTAGTTTTTAAAACCATTGCTATTGTGTCCCAGAACTGCTGAAGCCTATTATCAGAATTAGATAATTTATAAATAAATGTTCTCAATATTCTTTAATAAAATATTTCAGCAGCCTCTAAGACTTCTAAAACTCCACAGGGCCCAAGGCCACCTTCATTAATCAAGGAAATGAAACAATCTGACTAATGACAAAAATGGTCTCCCACAAGGTATTTCTACTTTGAATTCTGAGCTTTTGGCAAAGCTGACCCTTCTGAGAGGATCTGGTCTCTGCATTCACACAGTACAGAGCAGGGAGGAAAGAATGTTCTTTCAGAAAAGCTCAGCCAGCCAGGAATCTGCCCAGAGGTGAAAGCCAAGAAAACAATCTGTCCTCAAGCACCAGATCCCACTCCCTAAGAAAAGGCAACAGGGAGCCTTCCTGTGTTGGAACTGAGTGCTGAGTGCTCAAGTCTCGACTCAGGACTGTGATGAGTAGAGAAAAAGTGCTGTGCAGTCTCTAAATCTGCACAATATCGCAATGTACTGTGCCCAGGAAGAAGCCCAAACCATAATGTCCTGGGATAAATTCCAAGAGACTTCTGATGTTCCAATTACAAAGAGTCCCCAAATCAAACAAACAAAAATTAAAAGGCATCATTGAAACTAAGAAAACAAAGAGCCTACCGACAGAGACAATTTGACAGGTCCAGGGCCCACTGACAGTGACATGTCTACACACATTAAAACTGCTTACGGTTCTCACACTGCCTCTAGGTTCTTATAATTTTGAGATCTCAGGGTTGCAGCACACAACAAAGAATTTACCTTTTGACTCAGCATATACTATTTGCCCAAATACTAGGCTCCCAAAAGGCCAAGACTCATGTCCACCTCACACATGGCCGTTTTAGAGTTTACATCCACCTAACCCAGTTGTGGGAATGGCATCTGTCCCCTGATGGAGTGTTTCAGAACTATGAGTCACCTGAAGGCCTGAGCCCAGAGAGGCACTCCACCCTGCCAGTTTAACCTAAGTCACTGATGGCCTCAGGCAGAGCTAGTGCTCCCCATCCAAATCCCAAACTGGGCTTAAGTAACAAGAAGTAAATGCCACACTTTATGGGATTTCATTGCCACAATACTAAGAAAATTTTGCAATCTATAAAGTTAAGTTACCATTTCTCTAAAGGCATCTTTCTAAGTCTGTAATACTAGGAAAGAAAATAGTTGTTTAAAAAGTAAACACAAAAAACCTTAGATATTCATCCAGACTTCTGCTATAGAAGCAAATCATTCTTTAGATTCTTCCTAGACAGAAACCCAGGAGTTTCCTGACTGTTTTACAACTATGGAATCTGCTCCACAACTATGGACTACCAGAATTACAGAGCTCTCTCACAACAGTAACACACCATCTTCCCAACTGTCAAAAAACAAATACCAAGACTCAACACCACAAGTGACCTCCCAGGAACGCTCAGGTCTCACTCTACCAGGCAGGTGCTCACATTACGGCCTGACTGCAAATGAGCCCACAGCACCTGCCACCTGCAATGACGTCAGTCAGGAAGGAGAGGTGAGCTGTGCAGTCCCCACCTGATCTTCAGGACACCCCCTCATATCACATCACTCTGGGAAAACACTTCCTGAATTGTTCTGAGTAAATTAGATAGGGAGAAAATTAAATCTAAGTATGTTCCTGAGTTGGAGATCATTTACAAACCACTCTACATGTTAACATCTGTTTGAAAATGAAAGAGAAACTGAGGAAATCTGTCATTCTGAATGTCTAACAGTTAAACTACTTCATGAACAATTACAGCAAAATTTACCCTAAGTATTAAAGGAAGATCCCAGGGTCACTGAACTGTTTTTTCAGGGCAAATAAAGCCACACAGAAAAGGTTTTTCCTGACCTAACTCTCCACCCCTACAACTCAGTATTTTAAGTGTGTATACAGAATATGAATGGCTTCACTGCACTTTTATAAAACAAAACACAGCACTGACAAAACTTGGAACAAAAGAGGCAGCTTGAAGGAAACCAAGTCAGCATGTGACCAAATGGGTTTGTTGGTCGCTTCCCTGGAAGGTCTGTATGAAGCACTCCATGGTCCTTCTGCTTCCTACAGCTCCAGGGGCCAGAGTCAGATGTTCAGAGCAGCGAAGGTCTTCACCAAGGTGACCTGTGTGTTCACATCTGCTTCGCTTCTGTTGTTGTCCCTGTGGCCACTCCTGTTCTGCAGGGCTTTGTGACGGTGCCTCTCCTCCTGTCGCTTCTTCTTCTCCAGCCGCTGCTGTTCCCTGCGCTGTTTGTTTGTGACCTGAAAGAGAAGGCACTGACGCACAGCTGATTCAAGCTGCCAACTGCTGCAAGAGATGCTGGGCTCACAAATGTCGGAGGCCCTGACTACTTCAGCAAGAATACAGGAAACCCACCCAGCATGCCAGAGCAACTCATTTTCCATTATGTCGAAATTTATATCCGCTTGCTAGTTTAACAAGCAAAATCAACTCCACTCTCTACATAAGCCAATTCAAGATGACCTAAAGAGCCATTACCCCTATCCAGCAAGAGACAAAAATCAAGGGGCCAGGGGACACCTTTCTCCATAATTTAAGGCCCTGGTAACTGTAATGAAATCCTCAGAAGCTCATGGCCCCTCTGTCTTTGCCTTTTCACATCAGGTAGCATTTTGAGCTCAGAATTTCATGGTAAGTCTTTAAAATGTATCCCAATTTCAGCGAAATGAACAATGTCACTTATAGGGGTGGGGAGGGAGATATACAACCTTTCTGGGAAGCACTTGACAATTTACCAAAAGCCTTCAAAAAGATTCCAATATTCATGCCCTTTAACCTGCTAACTCCTCTCCTATGCAAGAAAAGAATGTGCAACACAAACAACACAAACACACAACACAAACACACAACAGTTCACTGCAGATGATAGCATTTGTGAAAAGTGTGGAAGAAGGTAGAAAGAGCCCACATGTGCAGTGACACTGGACGGGCAAAGGCAGCTACACATTTGCACAGGACAGCTGTAGCACATATGTCCTTCTAATCGTCACAGCATACACCAAACAAGACAAGGTCTTCATTCTGCTTCTTGAGATATCTTTATGTATTCCTCAGGTTTCCACAATAACTATTTCATAAATTAAAAGAAAAATACACACTAAAATGAAATTCAAGTTCCCACCATTGCTACAGATTTTCAGCAGCCCACCATTTGCCCTTCTGACCACCTCCCTCATACCTTTGGGAGCTGGTTTTTATTTGCTTTGTTTTCTTCACTAGGGCTGGCCCGGGTCTTGTTGTTTTCAGTTCTGTCTTCATTTAGACTCTGATTTCCAAAGATTCTGGCACCACTGCCACCCTCCTCCCATAAAGGGCCACACTGCTTCGGCACTTGGCCGCCGGGCTCAAGGCTCTCCTCTGCATCTTCCAAAGAAAGGTATTAATTAAATCGAGGACCTAACAGAGTGAGTTACATAGTGCAAATGCTATGTTAAAGGACTCCAACGTCACCTGAGTCTCCAGATGACTGTCATTTAGGAAGCAAGTTTCCTTGAAACAAAACTCTAATACCAAGTCAATACAGTGGAAAAAATGGGGACAAAATGATCACTAAATTAGGCAAACAGATTTAAAATAACCTGCTGACCAGGCTGTTCCTAAGGCTTATGGTTAGCTTCCCACAAGCACAATGCTTTGTTTCCTTGGATAAAATTTTTAACATGAATTTTTAGGGAGAAATTCATTCATTTGTACCCAAAACTCAAAAGAAAAACAAAACAAAACACAGAATCTAAAGCTGCACTGTCCAATACAGCAGCCACCAACCACATGTGGGTATTAAAATTGAAATCAATTAAAATTAAATACCAATTCAAATGCAGCTCCCAACCTCACTCTCCACATTTCAAGTACATACCACACTGGATGAAGCTTTCAATATCACAAAGATCAAGTTACTCACAGCTTCTGAAGAAGCAGAGCAAACACATAAAGTGGATACTAAAATACTCAGACACTTGGGGAACTATAACACCAGGCACAGACATGTGATATCTGGCAAAAAGTATTTACTGATATCATTTTAAGCAAATGACCTGAGAAATTATTAAGATTTACATCTTCCTTCCTCTGAGTCACAAGATTAAACCCAGTTCAAATTTTTAAAACAATTCTGAATTATAACCAGATAATTGATGTTAGTTCTCTTAATATTCCCATTACAAAAAATAAGGTATTTCTCTTTAATTCAGTTATCATTTGAGTTTCATAAGAACTTATTTTTAAGAGGACACTCTGCCACCCTAAAGACTGGATCAGGTGGCCTTCTCGTGCATTCTCCCAGCACCCTGCACTGCACCCCATTACATACTATTAGCCAATTACCTGTCTCTACCACCCTCTCTCTACCTCCAAACTACTCTTCCTGATGCAGGGTCAGGACCCCATCAAAAATGCCTGCATACAGAAGGCACTCAGTGTTAGCGCAAAAAATCCAAAAGTAGCAGCAAACTTTACAAATCAGCGCGACGCTTTATTCAGGAATCTTTCATACAGGAGCAGGGGAGGCAGGGATGAGATGATGTGGGGACGGAACCCAGTTTCCTGCTGGAAAGCGGCCCGTGAACAAAGAAAGGGACTGGGTTTATATAGACCAACAGCTTTCGTGGGCATTTTTGGAACTTAGGGGCTTGTTTGCCAATTAAAATAATCAATTTATCACTTCAATCCAGTGCCCTCTTCTTCCTGGAATAGCCTCAGGAAGACATTTGCTGGGGGAGGTGTGAGTAGCATCAAAGAAATAGAGCTGAGAAGGTAAGGGCTGCCGGCGTGATTAGCATTAGAAAGACAGTGTTGGGGAAGGTGAGAGCTGCTAGCACGACTAATATCAGGAAAACAATGTTGGAGGAAATGAAGGTGATGCTTGGCCATCTGTCTTTTCCTCAGACTATATTATTTTTCTAATTCCCATATCTATCACTCAGTAAATACCTGCTGAATGAATGAATAATGACAGGACAAGCGCCACCTGTGAATTGATTAAATACAAGTAATTGGAAAATCGCCAACACAATCCTTTTGAAGGTTTATAAAGATCACTCATGGACTTACTGTTTCTTTTTCCTTGGTTCATCTGAAGCATGGCAATTATTGCAGATTCAATATTATAATTTTCAGCTTCCAGGTTCTGGACTATTAAGTCAAAATCCTATCCAAGAAACAAAGAAACACTTCAAGACTGGATCTACTTTTCTACCTAGCTCTACTTCAACAATCTGATGAATACCAACAGTGAGAACTGACAAGAGGGTTCAAAACCTTTTCCACTTAGAAATGCCAAATGAGGTTGGTCACTTGAAATAACCCATTTTATTATTATAAATGAATTCCCTTTATAAAACTGGACTTATAAGAGTGCAAACACCAGTCAGAAAAAAATTAAACCCACTCATTAAGATTTTAGGTAGTGCCAGGCATGGTGACGCACACCTATAATGCCAGCAGCTCAAGAGCCTGAGGCAAGAGGATCGTGAGTTCAAAGCCAGCCTCAGCAAAAGCAAGGCACTAAGCAACTCAGTGAGACCCTGTGTCTAAATAAAATATAAAACAGGGCTGGGGATGTGGCTCAGTGGACCAGTTCCCCTGAGTTCAATCCCCAATACCCCAAAAAAATGATTTTGAGTAATACTAGGTAAAATCTGGCAAACAAGAGGGAAATGAATGAACAACTTTCATTAGGTCAGACCACACAACCTGATCAGACCACCAACCTCCCGGACTTGTTCTGGCACACTATGCCAGCATGCTAGAGTGATGCTAAAAAACCAGCAGGTACACCAGGCACAACACACTGTTTAGAAAGTGCTACTGCATGATGGGAATACTAACTGAACATCCAGTTGCATTACAAACTTTCTGGACGGCATCTTCTACTTCATCTCTCAGGTCGTCTTCAAAGTCAACTCCCTTTGTCTTAGTCTTTTCTCTCTTATTTGACTCATCTTCATGAAGCATCTGAAACTAAAGAAAACATAAAGCATAATAACCATGAAACTCTGGCAAATCCCATTCAGAATCTCCAACACAGAAAGATACTCTGATCTCAAAACATTCCAACACAAGGGAGAAAACTCTGGAAACCACTTTAAGAGAACAATAAGTACACCGAATCTCATCCACACACTGAGATGCCAGGCCACCACAGATGAACAAAATAAAGGCCCAAGAGACGAGAAGAACCACTCAGCAGGGACAACATCAGAACTCCTACAGTTTCCAGATGCCTATGCTTTAGCAATGTCTGCTGACTACAACAGCATATTTGCCTCCGCTCATTTCCAGAACTGTGAGCTGAACCTCAGGACAGGGTCCTCTACACAGACCCATGCTGGTCTTAAAGACACATACACACAACCCTCATCTGGTTCCCAGGTCCTCTCTGATCTTCGGTGAGCTCTAGGGTACACAGCAGAGCATGGCTCTTCTCACCTGCAGTGTATACCACCACATTCAGGGGACCCATCAATAGGAATTCTAAAGCAACAAAGAGTAATTCGCTTGGAGTCCAAGAGGCCTTTGTGACCACAGCCTAAACCAGAAAGGCTATAATTATCCTGTAACCACTCCACCAACTTCTCCTTCTGCCTCCCACTAACACAGAGATGAAAAAATGGACAAAGACATTTCTATTTTTTGCATGTAAAAGTTGAAGTGGAATCCAGCAATGAACAGTATATTCCTTAGAATGTTAATACAAAACAACCTATTTTAAAATTATACATGAAGAGTTTCACAATGAGTATCAAGAGTCTTGGACCCGGTAGTTTCACAACTTTGGAATTTAGCCAAAGGAAATGTCAAATATAGGATTTATATAAAAGCACTCATAATAATGTTACTTACAGTGGTGAATAACCAGAAACAAGGTAAAGGTCTCACACTAGAGGTACAGTTAATCACTGGAAATCCACAGAATGCTATCTTCATTCCCATTAAATTAAGGAACACAATTAGGATTTCACTACCACCATTATTATTTAACATTTTAGCAGTAATAGCCAATATAATTAGCCAAGACAAACAAAAGTATGAAATAAGGAAAAAGAAATTACTATTTGTAGATAATACTGTACCTAGGGAAAAAATAAAAGAATCAACAAGAGACAAACAACAACAGAATACCCTAGTACAAACAAAAGGAATTCTGGCAAATTGTGTATTTGATAAGAATATAGTCTCTAGAATATACAAAGAACTCTTACAAAAAGACAGCCCAATTAAAAATAGGCAAAGGACTTGAACAGACATTTTTCCAAAGATATACAAACAGCCAAAAAGCACATGAAAAAATATCCAACATCATTAGTCATTAAGAAAATGCACATCAAAACCACTAGAAACTAGGATGACCATTATGAAAAGGAAAAGAAAGGAGGAAGAAAGAAAGGTAATAAGAATTAGAATGTGGAAAAAGTGGAGCCTTCATATATTGCTGGTGGTGATATCAAGTGGTACCACTCACTATGGAAAACAGTTTAGTAACTTTTTTTCCTTAAAAGTTAAATTCATAATTCACCATGTGACCCAGTAATTCTACCCTAGGTATACCCAAAATATTGGAAACAAATACTCAAACAAATACATTCATAAATATTCATAGCAGTACTATTCTCAATAGCCAGAAGGTGAGAATGACCGGCTTTGCTGATGGACAACAAAATGTCCATCGATGGATGAACGGATAAACAAAATTATAAGGCCATTTAAAAAAATACTGACAAATGCTACAGCATAGATGAATCTAGAAAATATTATGCTAGGCAAAAAAAAAGTCAGACAGGAAGATCACAGATGGATAGATTCCATTTGCATTAAATGTCCAGAATAGGTAAATCCATGGCAGCAAGGCAGACTGGCGGTTGCTGGATGAAAGGGGAATAGAGAGTGACTGCTTCATGGGTACAAGGTTTTCTTTTAGGGTGATAAATGTTTTAAACTAGACAGAGGAAGTGTTTATGTAATACTGTGGGTATACCCAGTGACACTGAATTCTACACTTCAAAATGGTTCATTTTCTACTATGTGACTTTTATTTCCATTTTTTAAAAAAGAGACTTCTACAGACTATCTGGAATATACAATTAGCATTTTGTTATTATCTCTCATATACAAATGATAACCAGCTAGGAAATATGAAGAGAAAAAAAGATCTTTTCCTTACAATAGGAGCACAAAACAGAACACTTCAGAATAGAACCAACAAAAAAATGGGTAAGATCTATACAAACAAAAGGCTCCTACAGATCACTGAGGGGGGAAAAAAACAAACAAACATAAAAGTTTGCCAGGTCCATGGCTAGGAAGACTCAACATCATAAAGACTCAACCCTTATATGATTATAAATTTCCTTATATTAGTCTATTAACTTAATGATATACCAATTTAAAAAAAATGAACAGGACTTTTTAACTAGACATACTGATAGTAATATTTCTATTTTCTCAAAAAAGGAAAAATACATATTAAAAAGAAAACTAATGATGGGTAACAAGTCTACCAGATTTTTTCTAAACTGATTGCTACTAATTAAAAACAACGGGGTAACAACAAGTCAACAGTGAGATCACTGGTACAGAATCAGATGTCTAAACACAGATTCAAATACATATAGGAATCTTAATATATAGCAGGGGGAGGACATTTTAAATCAGTGAGAAAAATATACAATAAATAATGTGTAACTAGGTAGGCTACATAAAATTGGGTCCATAACTTCACACCCTTATATGATTATAAATTTCAAATAGAACCAAAATTTAATTTAAAAATAAAAATGAATTAGAAAACTACTAGAATAAACCTAAACTACTGGAGAATTATAACCCCAAACTCCAAAGGTATATTAGAAAACATTGATAGGGCTATGGATATGGTTCAGCAGGTGGAGAGCTTGCCTAGCACACATGAAGCCCCAGGTTCAACCTCATAGGCCTCCCTGAAGAAAAAAAAAAAGAAAGAAAAAGAAATCAAATATTGATAAATTTAACCACATAACAATCTCAAAATGTTTCACAGCAAAAACCATAGGAGATAAAACAAAAAGACAAAAACAAACTGAAAAAAAATTTACAATTTATACCTCAGATGGAGGCTAATTTCCTTCATGTACAAAAAGTTCCTAAAAACCATTAGTACAACTTAATAAGAAGAAAATTAACAAAGAAAATAAATAGTAGTCAAAAAAAAGTAAGTACAAGTAAGTCTTAAACACAGGAAGAGATGAATAAACTAACAAAAAAATGCAAATCAAAATTATGTTAAGAACAAAAATTTTTTCCTAACACTGAAAAAGATTAAAAACTTATTGTGGGCTGGGATTGTGGCTCAGTGGTAGAGCGCTTGCCTCACATGTGTGAGGCACTGGGTTCAATCCTCAGCACCACATAAAAATAAATCAATAAAGATATTGTGTCCACCTACAACTAAAAAATATTTAAAAAAAAAACAACTTATTGTGCTGGCAAAAGCTAGAGAAAGAACCACTTATTACAAGTGAGAAATGTAAACTAGTAAAATACTGATAGAAAGTAGTCTGGAAGTATTTATCAAAATCCTGACATGGAAAGGATCTTCTACGAATCATCCTGGAGGTACCCTAACGTGTGGATACATAGAAAATTAGGGGTACATAGAGCACTGCACAATAGTTCTAATGCAAAAGTCTGAATACATCTAAAAGTCCACTGACAAGGGACTGGAAGCCATGTTATAAAGCATCCATATAACAGAATACCATTAAGCACTTAAAAAAGATATAGCAAGTTTTTTACATGCTGCTATGAATTAAACTCCACATTGAATTCAAAAAGCACAGTGGAGGACGCAAGCGTAGAATGTTATGTGGTATGTACAGGATGCTACAACTGGGAAAGGAGAGAGAGTAAAAACAGGACAAGCGGACTTTGTACACATGCACATATATTTGCTTGACATGCAAAATATTCCTAGAGACTTTCTGACATACTAATCTACAAGTTGCATCTAGGAAAGGGAACAGGATGGTTAAAGCAGAAGGGTGACAGAAGGACTTTTAATATATATATATCCTATTACACATTTTGAATTCTGACCCACGGACAAATATGAACAACTCAAGAAATAAAATTGTTTTAAAAGTGATAGCTTCAGAACGTGGGTAACAATGTGAGAAAAGGCTTCTGTGATAATGTATTAGCTGAAAAAATCAGGAATCAAAGTTACATAAATAACACTCTCAAACCATCCGTGATACATTAAATGACTAAAAGGAAATCTACCCAAACAGTAACAAAATTAAATGACTAAAAGGAAATCTACCCAAACAGTAACAAAATTCACACCCAGTGATGATTTGTGTCTTGTGTTCCTTCCTTACCTATAGTTTCCAATTTTCAGAAAACAGGCATGGATCAATTTTTAAAATACAAAAGTAATTTTTTAATTTCATAGGTTTTATATGTACATAATCATGGCTGTCAGCTAATGGGGGAAACAAAAGGCTAACAAACAATTTTATCTTTCTCCCTCACCTGACCCAAAAAGGAAGAAACATTCTAACAACCAAAGATCCTTAGCACCTTTTCCACTTAAAAACAAAAAAAAAAAATCCCTGGTTTTCAGCTCCAGGTCACAGGGCTCTGGACCTGCTTTCTGTAGGGCTGAAAAACACAAGAGAAATGGGGCCTCACTCACGTCAGTCTGGAGATGCGCTGGGGCCTCTGAGTTGTCATTGATCCTCCGAACACTGTCATAGTGCTCTCCGTACCGATAGGCAATGTGCAACTCCCTCACACTGCTTTTGTCTGTACCCCGAATCTGCAAACAAAAGAAGGGGAGATGACAGAGAGGGTCTGGACCATCCACCCCTGGGCAGAAATGCCTAGCTGGACTGCCCAGGAAGCCCAGTCAACAGACTCTACCAGATGCCAGCTAGAAATATAACAGAGTACATCATTACTGATTTCTGAATTATCCTCCTCCCACCCCTATATGCTTCAATGTGCTTAGTTCATATGTAATGACACGGAAATAAATCCATAAGAAAACACCTTCAAATACTAAGGGCAGGTTTATAGCAAAATTAGATAAGCTTAAGTTTTAGGGGCTTTAGGACCTCACAGCCCCTCAAATGCACAGGCCTTTCCAACAGAGAAGATGGAGATTGATCTAGATTTGTTAAGCTTAAAGGTCAAACAATTTGAGGGGCATCTTTGAGAAACAGAATACAAAATTACAATTATAAAATTGCTAGAACCTTGAAAGGGAGTCACATAAATGCAGGGCCTGACACAATTCATTAGTTTCACCAGTCCTTAAAAGAAAACCTGCATTTTCCATCACCCGCAGACATATTATCAGCAACAAACTCAAAATCTTCTGCTTACACCAATTTAAGACCAAATTATATTTAGTAAAGTAACGCTACCACACTGCACAACCCTGGAGGCAGCATTCACAAGGTACTCTGCATGAACGGCACCCCAGTACTACAAAAGAACGGGGCTCCCTAAAGTCACACAACAGAGAAGCCCTGAGTCTGGTTTGGGTATATCCCCAAATAAAAACTCCATTTCCACAGAAACTCTAAAGTAATGCTGACTCTGTCCCTAGGACAGAGTGTCTGTCCCGGGAACTGTCTCTTTGTTAAAACTCCAAACGTCAATACCATCTGTAGTCCAACAACAGGGGGAAAAAAAAGAACAAAGAGGAACCACACAGGTCCAGATGCTGACACATGGACGTTTTCTCCAGTGGAATACCTAGGTCTCAAAGGGCACAGTCTACTGTGTACACAGAAAATAGTGACAGCTCATTTGTCTACCAGGAAGAGTACTAGGAAAGGGACACTTTATTAGAATTTCTGAATGACACAATCTCTAAAGCCCTTCAATACTTACCAACAATATACTCATACTATGAATATAAAACACAACCCAAAGAATAGTCAACCAAGTTGTGAACCGTAGTTTCCATGGGCAGAATGCACAGGGCTTTCACCTTCCATGCTACACACGGCCACACGGTTCTCAGCACAAATTCCATTTCTAACCAGAAAAACACACAGGTGTCATGCTGTGAGTGTGAGCCTGCACATCACCGATGCATGAGGCCATGCCCAGACAGGAGCAACCAATGCGTTTCAATTCTTGAAAGTTTCATAGGATGCTTCACAGGAGAGAAGGGACATGGAGAAAATACAATGGAAATAACATAAATCTATTTTTTAAATATATACTTTCATCATTCAGCAATTCATGAAAGAGAACACCACAGAAGTGTGAAAAAAAATCTGATTATACTGAATTATCTTCCACACTACCTAGGAAATCAAGAAACTTAAAAAAAAAAAGTTATTAATGCAGGAAAACGTAGGCTATGATTACTGAGTTGGCACCAAGTATTTTCCTTCAAGATTAGGTTCCAAATGATTTTGATAACTTCTGTAAAACAGTATTAAGTGTAATGACAAAATTTTGGAACAAAGCAGTAACTAGTGTTCTTGGCTCACATATTATCCTTAGAAAGAAAGTGCCCCATGGAAAAAGTGATCGCTCTGCCTGGAGTCAGTACCTCCAGCAACACTGCCCCAAAGAACAGACAGCCACTGTTCCACTCCTGCTCATTAGACTCCTATAAGGTGAAATTCCTCACTAACCCTGGGAGTTGTAGCAGAATTCTGTAAGAAGGATGCTGTGCTGGACACAAAACCCTGAATACTTCCATTTATATGGCATTCTGGAAAAACACAACTGTAAGAGACCAATCAGACAGTGGTTACAGAAGGCTGGGCACTGGGTGCAGGCACCAGTGACTGACTGCAAAGAGGAAGCGAGTAGCAACTTGTGGTAGTGGAGCTACTTCACGAGTTGATGGTGGTGGCTGAATGACTGTCAAAACACAGAACTGTACATCCGAAAAGGATAAGTTTTGCTACATGTAAATCATATCTCTATAAACATGACCTTTTTTTTTTTTCTTAAGCAGTACAGGCTATAACTAAGCAACTTACAAAGGAATGAACATACACAGATGCCATATGAAAAAAAATGTGTGTAACCTTCATGATAATATATAGGAAAATGTAGGCCTGTATGTGTGTGTGCATATATAC
Source organism: Geosciurus inauris (assembly GCA_004024805.1). Taxonomy (NCBI): domain Eukaryota; kingdom Metazoa; phylum Chordata; class Mammalia; order Rodentia; family Sciuridae; genus Geosciurus; species Geosciurus inauris. The sequence continues at coordinate 47,033 of PVHX01002061.1, forward strand.
TCTCTCTCTCTCTCTCACTCACACACTCACACACTCACACACACACACACGGATTTGTATTGCATACATTGTATTTGTATTGCATATATATGTATTTAAAATGTGTTGTAAGAATACCCTGCCTTGTACCTTTCCAACTACATCTGAATGTTTTTTCACAGCTAAGTACGTGTGTGTGAATGAAAAGGGACACATTAAAATGTTAACAACAATCATCTCCAGGCAGTGTGACTCTGGGTGAGTTTTGCTTATCTTTATGGATTTTTTTTTTTTAACTTCCAAAGTTTTCTACAATTAACATGTTTTATTTTTCTAATTAAGAAAAAGGTAGAAATAGGGAAGTAGTGGGGAAGAGAGTAACAAAAATCGTATGCCTAATCTTCAGGACCTGAGCTACAAAGTGACAAGAAACACTCTGATTTGAGGCGAATAGAAGGGGTGGGGGCCTGTATATACCTGCAGCCCTATCACACTCCAGAATATTTGGTTTGATGGACTATTTGGGATAAGATTAATGAGATAAGGTTAATTTAAGATATCAAAGGTAAAGAAAGGAGGAAAGAGCTGAATGGAAGCCACTTCACAAAGCGGGTAGAAGAAGGAAACACTAGTGGCTTAACAATGTGTCTGCCCTCCCACAGCACATACTTGACATGTGTTCTAAAATCTTTTCATTGTAGAAGAACCACTGAAACTGTGTATAGCTGAGCAGAACAGAAACCAAGCCTGACATCCTAGACCCTGAAGTAAGTTCTGCTAATCAAAATACACTGCTAGCAATGGCTACTATGATGAATTTGTTTCCCTCTACCTAAAAAGCACAGAAATCAATATGGGAATTGGCAAACTTCAAAACTGGAATCTGTAAGCACTGATCCTTTAAATTCTCACTTGGATATTTTTAAGGAATTATCTTAAGTAGTTCCACATTAAGTTCTCTGTCCCCAGGTTACCCAATTAACTGACTGCCAAATAATCTTTACAGTATTTTAAAAGATTTCTGAATTGTACTCCAGACTCCATTTGTCCAGAGCACAGGGATTAATTCCAGTCACCACAAGACTCTTATCTTTGGTTAGGCTCACAGTCCAAGTTTTTCTGCATATTCAATGTCACAGGTCCAGTCCCATCTGTTAGGATATCCCCAAAACTAATTATGTAGATAAATTCTTGAACATGTGACCTACCTGCCACAGGGGGGCATTTAATTGATGAATCACCACATTCAACTGATGATTTCTTGCAAAGGCTACAATTGCATCATTGCCAGCAAATGTACCAGGCTTTGCCAAACTGGCCACTACATGGAAATAAGAAACAGGCAGTCTTTATAATGAAGATATCCAAAAGCAAACAAGTTTTGATATTTATTTAGTTCCAAAGAATAAGAAACAAGAGCCCATATCCGCACAGACCACCAGCTTCATCACAGTCTATGAATTCAGCTGGGTGAACAATATGCAGACTCAGGAGCACTAACCATTCATTAAAGAAGGATCCGTTCATTTATTCCTTCAATGAATATTTACTATTTCCAGTAAATACAACATTAACACAGTGATCACAACAGCTTACACTAAGGAATGTTTATTAAGCATGTGTCAAGTACTGCTCTAATCGTTTCTCACAGATTACCAATTTCAGTCCTCAAGCCTCTGGAAGAAGTATTACTATTATGCATGCCACTTGACAGATGAGGAAACTGAGGTACAGAATAGTTAGAACTGTTCAAGGTCACAGAGTCTGTACAGGGCAAGCTGAGATTTCACAAATGCAGCGTGATGCTAAGCCCTGGCTCTTGCTTTGGTCTCAAAGAATTTATACCTAGTGGGAGCAAAAACCAGAAGATACACACTATTGATGCCTGGGTGCTTCAGAAAAGGGACACGTTAACAAAGATTATGGCCTTACCCAAAGAGGGATCTGGACTTTATCCCAGGCTCCTGCAAGGCAACCCTAAGCCTCAGGAGCATCTCTATTACCCCCCTGTGGCCTCTGGACCACACCTGGTATCAGCCCTGTCCTAACATACCTCCAAATCTACCACATGACCTTTCCTGAAGCTATTCAAAGGAAAATTTCACATCACAAACTAAAAACTCTTTTCATCCAAAATGGTATTTAAATAGGGAAAATGACGCAACTTTTTATACAGCACTAAACACAAAGCATGCCCCATATACAAATATTTAATTTACAATCTGCTGACTCTCTGATAAACTGTGTCTATCAGCTAAACAAAAAGTGATCACAGAGGGGCCATCAGAATTCAGAGACTGGCATAAACCACCCACTGGCAGTTTGATGCTATGAATCTGGTACCTAATAAATGGATTCTTTCCTAGTGAGGAATGGTTAGGGTCACTGATAGCTTTGCCCCAAACGTCTTCTTCCTACTGCTCTCTCTCTTGCTAACAGTACAGCCACCAAGCTGTACCTAAAGCAGAAACTTCAGAATCACCCTTGTCTCCTCTCTCTTCCCTCTTCACTTCCAGTGAGTCCTGCCAATTATACACAAGCTGTGTCTTGGACTGGGTCCTACTCCTTATCCTTATCTGCTTTGGTGGAGACCCTCCTTTTCCCTCATCCAATGTGGACAGCCTTCCTCCCACCCATTCTCAAAGTGGCCTCTGGAGTCCGTGATCAAAACACAGGAGTGATTCTCTTTCCTGATAAGAAACAGATGTGAGCCCAGGGATGAAAACGCTGTGTGTAAAACACGAGGGCATCAGCACTTAGCAGCAGAGCCTCAGTAAACATTCGTTGAAATTAAAGCCTGAAAGTTCATTTGTGTTTCTTAAATAGATCTGAACCCAAAAGGAATTAATTAAAGTCATTAACTGATTTGCCTCAAAGAAAATACATTGTATTTGAGTTTGGATGAGAAATTAACATGACTTTATTAATTTTTCTGATTATAAAAGTAATATGAGATCCTTTAATAACCAAAAAATTTAGAGAATGATCTCATCATCTCCAGGCAACTAACTTAGTAAGCATTTATTTTAATCTTGTTATCTAATTGAATCTTTACAAAAAGGCCTACAAGATAGGTGTTTTATTGTTTTTATAGAAATGTAAAGAGATTGAGGTCTGAAAAATAAGCACAGCCAAGAAATAACAACATACAATATCAGTGTCTTTCAAGACATTTTTTGCTGTGTTCAACTTTTAAAAGGGAACCATCATATACACACTGCTATGTAACCAGTTCTTCCCATTACACCAACAAAAAAATCAAGAACGGCTTCTCAATTCAATTAGTAGTATTTTTCTTTTACTTTCTTTCTTTCTTTTTTTTGTTTTTTGTTGTTGTTGTTGTTTCTTTTTTGGTGGTGCTAGGGATTAACCCCAGGGCATGCTAGGCAAGCACTCTAACAGTGACTACACTTTCAGCCTCAACTCCATCATTCTTATTAAGGGCATATACATCTGAATCTATGGATCCCCAATTGACCAGCAGCCTGTCTGTTACAGAGCATGCAAATAAGTAGCTGATGAATAAAAAAAGGCCATAATTGATACTAGCCAAAGCCCTTGGTGGGGAGGGTGGGAGGTGTCAATGCATTCAATTACCCAAAGCATCCTGAAGGATCCGGTGTCCCACAGTGAACCTACCATGCTTCTCGAAGGGAATGTCATCTTCCACAAAGGGTTCAAAATCTTCCCGCTGCTTTATCATGTAGTCCACAGTCTCCTGTCGGTGCTTGAGATGATTTCGTGAGTGTCCCTCCAACTGATCACCAAGGGCTCTGAACAGGCAATTGCTGTCAAAACAAAAATGATGGTCAAGACCTTTCAAACACGAACTTAGTTCATTTAAAATAAATGATGCTTCAAGCCAGGCCACCCCTGGAAATCTTTCACACACAGATGAGGCAAAGCCTCAAGTCTAACAGGCCAGGACTCTTCCCAAGTGCCAGGGACGGAGCCCCAGGACACACATTCAACCACATTACCTTCTCAAGCGGCAACAAGCAAGGATGCCAGTCCCCACTTACCAGCTGATTGGCTTGGGGGCATCATTAAATTTCCCTGGGCCTCAGATGCTTTAACGAGTGGAGCTGGGGATACCCTATCTCAATACAGGGTGAAGACCTCACAGGCCATTCTGAGCCAAAGGGCTACGATTCCAAGACCCCCTTCCAAATGATGTCGTATGTACTGCCTCTTTTCTAAACTAGGTTTCGCTACAGCTACTCTCTTGGGCATCATTCATTTAACACCAAATACCCAAAAGATAGCAATGTGCCAAGACTCCAATATGAACTGCACGCAGTAAGCTGCAGGAATGCTAAGCAGCAGAGAAAGCTAAGAGAAGGCAGCACCCGCACGATGAGCAGCTGTTCTGTGGAAAGACACTTCCCTCCTTGCCCCTCACCTGTCACCCAGGGAGCAACATGGCACTGTTACTCTGACAAATGAAAACTTTAAATACATATTTTCTAAAATTAAAATGCTAGTAATAAACTCTTAAGAGTTATCTTTATTTTCAATCTTTCAAAGGCTCCTAGAATTCCAAACACCTCACAAACGTGGAAGCCCAGAAACACAAAGACAGAAACAAGCACAGCCTCGTGCCCCAGAGGAAGCAAACAGGCCACTCTAAAGGCAGCCACCCAGCTACATGCCAAACAGGAACTCTTCCAACGAAACTCAGCAATGCTCGAAAACACAACTCACCACTTTCAGAAGAATTTCAGACCTACTTGGGTAGTAGAGAAAGGCTTTCTTTTTCAACTCAGAAAAGTAAGTTTTTGATATAAAGTTAAAGGTAGGAATCTCTTCAATGTCTAAGGAAGATATATTTTTGGCGGGGGAAGGAGGAGAGAATTTAAATAAGGGTGATTCTATAAATTAGAAATCAAGAAGCTATACATCCACCTGGGACAAGATTCCAGAAGGGATTGGGATAGAGTTCTAGCTACTAGACTGAAGTATCTACTGCTAAAATCTAACAACAGCAGTCTTTTCTCAACCATTAGGAAAAAAGGAGACTAATGAATAAAATGTTTTCCATTTCGAGCTTTTCTCTCAAGCTTTTCTTAAACCTTTAGCATCTGCCACCACTAGTCTATCCCTGAATCTACTTTAACAGGTATGATTTAACATGAACCTATATATATGTCATGTTTTTTAATGTATTAGTACATTATAGTTATGCATAAGAGTGGGGTTAATTTTGCCATACTCCTAATTGTATATAACATAGTTTTTTCCATTACAATTCCCAGTACTTCCTCTTTCCCACCCCTTCCCTCCTGCTGCTCCCCTTCCTATGTTCTATTGGTCTTCTTTCTATTTATTTTCCAATTGGTACATAGTTATATATAAAATTGGAATGGATCGTGACATATTCCTACATGCACATGGCATGATTTGTTCATTCCTCAGTGCTTCACCTTTCCCGCCCTCTCCCCTAGTTACTTATGTCCAATACATCAAAATTCACAATATTCTATACAGAGTAACATGCTTACCAAGAACTTTTAGATATATGGGTAAATGGCCTCCCAATAAGCCCAGAAAACAAGTATAAAACTATTCATACTGCATGAGCACCAACATGATCATCTGTACACTACACGCAGAAATATACTCAAAGGAAAAAACACTGAAGCTACCACCTAACAGCTCTTACAATGTGCCAAGGATGGTTGTGAATACTTTACCTGTACTAACATACTTAGTCTCATGACAATATAAGCCAGTTACTATTATTATCCCTCAAAGGTCGCTTGCCCAAGGTCACAAAACCAGTAGGTGGTGAACCTAGGACTCCAACCCAGGCAGCTCTGGCTCCAGTCTACACTCTCCTCCAAATGTCGACACCAAAAAGTAAGCCATCGTCATCCCTAGATAGCAGAATTAGGAGTAACTGTTAAACACATTTAATCTACTTTTCATTTACCAAACTTTCTTTGAGCCCACTAAAAAAGTCAGGATAGAATGAAATCACTTGCTTTCATGACAGGGTTACAAAGTAGTGACACAGGAAACATGACAAACACTAGAGGGCCTGGGCTCCCTCAGGGAACCCAGCACAAGCACCTGAGATGCTGAGAAGGCAGCAGCAAGGCCCCAAGGACCTCTCAGAGATCCGGCTGCTTCCGGAGTCCACACTCCCACCATCACGCCAGAGCCTCTCAATCTCCACACTAGGGACATTTAGGGAGTCCTTTGTCATGAGTACTGTTCTATGCATTATAAGACACTTGGGAGCATCTCTGGCCTCTAGCACACCACCATCTCCCACACCACCAGTTATGGCAACCAAAACTGTCTCAAGACAGCGCCAAATATCCCCTGGGAGGTAAGATCATCCCTGCTTGAGAACCACTGTGCTTTAGGGATACAAGTAAGATCTTGCATTCAAGTTCCCAAAACAACCAATTACAGAACACCACAAGTACCAAGCTGCCTAGAGTAATATGTGGTACCTCAGGCTACGCACACAGTAATCAGACCAGAATGGACAAAAAGGGAAGATCGTCAACTATTAGCAGCATAACTTTGTTATTTGTTATCCTAAGGGTACACTAAAAAAAAAAATCAGACACTTCCCACCTGTCACATACATAGGACCCTACACTATCCACTGCAATGAGGAAGACTGACATATTCACCATATTCACAATGACCATGACACCAAAGGAGGCTGAATCAGTTCAGCTCGTACTAGCCCAGTGAAGAACTGGTGAACAGGAGGCGCTTAGTTTCGTGGAGCCTATACAAGATAAATATCATTTTATCTAATATTGTCCAAAGAACTGGGACCTCAGAAGTCAGACACCTGAGCATCCTGGTTCAGCTGGCCTCTGTGCCCCCAGGGCCCTCACTTCTAACCTTCCATTCTGTACTCCTATTGTCCTATACAACTTGTAGATGTCTCAAAAACAATGTGCTCCTGGGTCTTTGCATATACTACCCCACCTGGAATGTTCTCTTGGGATATTCCTTTTGGTCCTTCATGATACAGTCAGGTCAGAGGATGACCTCTTGAGAGGCATCTAGTAATGTGGTCTATGAATATCTGCTAAATGAACTGAGAAGACCTTCCTTACCACTTCAGGGAGTGTTAGTCACTTCCTTCTCAAAAGTGCCACTACAATCAGTTACTGTTATTAAAAATATATCAAGGTCCAGTGTGGTAGCTCATACCTGTAATCCCAGCAGCTTGGGAGGCTGATACAAGATTGTGAGTTCAAAGCCAGCCTCAGCCAACAGTGAGGCACTAAGCAACTCACTGAGACCCTGTCTCTAAATAAAATACAAAATAGGGCTGGGAATGTTGTTCAGTGGTCAAGTGACCCTGAGTTCAATCACCAGTACCCCCTTAAAAAAAGTATATATATATATATGTACATATATCTCAAACCATATATGTATATTTACAATATGCATATTGTAAATATATTGTATCATCTGGTCTCAAAGCATGACCCAAGAGACTAGGGAAGTGGGAAGATCTTCTGAGACCCTTTCAGGGTATCTGTGAGTTAAAAAACTTAACCTTCATTTCCATTCTCTCACAAGTGTACAATGGAGTTTTCCAGAGGCTACCAGGTATATGAGGTTGTCACTCATACATCAGGTATGGGTAGCTAACTGAACATGTGTTTGTGTATTCCTATGTTTCAAGAATTTGTTTTACTTTCCAATATAGTAGACACTGACAGCTATAACTCAAACCATAGCTCTTGGGTTCCTCCGTAATATTTAAGAATACAAACGGGTCTTAAGACCAAAACGCTTGAGACTCAGTGCTATATGCTTCTCCCTTACTAGGATATGAACTCCTAACGTATCATACATATCATCAGTGTGTCACCAATATCTTACTCCAGCAATGCATGCTGGAGTAACTGGGGAAGTATGCTTTCTCTGGGGGAGGGATAGGAGAGGGAGTACCCTCAAAGTTTCTCAAAACCATATGAAAGCCCCCTCAAGATTTTATAGCTCCTGCAACTGATTCCTAAACGTGAGCAATTTTGTTAAGTACTTATTTCCAGCACCCTGAGGTGGAGAAAACCATGCCCACTACAACAGACACAAACAATCCATTCGTTCACAAGGAATGGCCCATCCCAACTCCACCATAATCCACTGGCATTTTGGTTTACACAGCAGTGTGCTCATGCTCCACCTACTAGGATAGCCTGTGAACTTTTAGTGTAACCTCTAAACTTTTCTCATTCTCTCAGCAAACAGGTAATGAATACCTTCTGTGTCAGACACAGTGCTAGGTGTGGTGAATAAATGTGATCAAGCTCTAATTGTGACTTAAGCAAAAACACCAAGGCCAGAGGGTGTGGCCAACTCTTTGTGAACAGAAAAATCCAATTTGCCCAAAGCACTGAAGGAAAGGCGGGAAAGGTAAATTAGGGGCAGTTTATTAACAGCCTTGATCAATAAGCTGCAATGTAATATGAGATCATGGGAACACTTTCTTTCACAAGTTCTAGCTAAGAAGATTCTGCGTGGCCTCTAGCTTCAGCCAGTTCTTCCTTCTACCCAAACTGACAGCTCAATTGAAAGGATAGGAAAAAAGTGGAGCCAGGCTATCCTGGATATTGTCTCTTGCAGTGATGCCCCTAGCAACCAGACTTCCTTTTCTCTGCCCTTGCAACGGGGATGCTGTTCTCCTCCCCCTCTACCTTATCATCTTCCTTCTTCCACCCATATTCCTAGATCCCCATCTCCTTCCCTGACACTACCTGCCCTTCCCTCCCTCCATTCTCTCCCTCCGGGCCCCATTCATTGATCCCGTGTTCCTTAAAGAACTGAACCTGGACTCCTGTCCAAGCCCCATGCAAGCTCGGGTAAGCACGTCTGCTAGCAGAGGAGAAACTAAGGCCCGTGGAGTAAAACTTAGGCAATCTGTCTTTGGCTGGGTGAACAGCAGGTTCCAAGTGGAGAAGGGGGCCACTGCCAACAAGGACCCAAAGGAGGCAAAGCATCACACCAAGGGGGATGACGCCTCTTCCTATTAGTCTCATCGTCATTGTGATTGCTCCACCTCCTTCCTCCAGGTCTCGGCTTAGATGTCACCTGTCGGAAAGGCCTTCCTGGCCCCAGTCCACAGTGAGCCTGCTCCAGAGCTCTCCCGCGGGGCCCTCTATTTCCCTCGCAGCGAGGGCCACGCCTGGGAGCTCGGGGTCGCCGCGCGCGCCCCGGGGAGGGGGCGTGGGTCGCCTCGCTGCCGCCGGACCCGCGCCCTCGCTGCGGTGCTGGCTCGCGGGAGGCGCTCGGGACGCCCGAAGGAAGGAAAGGACGGGAGCGGCGACGGTGGCCAGGCCCGGCCCGGCGCATCCCCAGCGCCGCCTCCCGCGCTCCCGGCCCGCCTCACCCGTCCCCCGGCACCTCCCGCAGCTTCAGCCCCAGGGCCTGCAGCTGGTTGGCGAAGCTGACGAACTCCTCCTCGCAGCCGCCACCGCCGCCAGGCTCTGGCCGGTTCCGCCGCTCCTTGGCCAGGGCCCGGCGAGCCGCCCGCTCGTCCCGCTTGCGCTCGGCCTCGGCTTTCCGGCTGCCGCTGCCCGGCCGGCTCCTCGCCACCTGCTTTCGGGACATGACCGCGGCCCGCAGCGGCGCGAGGGAGAGCCGCAGGACCGCCGGGCGGCCGCCAGAGAGAAGGGGCACGGGCGACCGAGCCCGGCGACGGCGACGAGCCCACGACGCCTGCGCGGGCGCCGGGCACCCCGGTCACGTGAGGGAATCCCCGCCCCCTTCTCTGGGGGCTCGGCCGGTAGGCGCCATAGAGAGACCCTTGGAGGGCTAGAGAGGCGCCCACGTTGGTTGTTCTTCTCCGCCCCCTGGCGGTGGGTGGTAGTCAGTGAGGAGCAGGTGGAACCAGAGCGAGAAGCCCTAAAAATGTACAGGACAAGACAATGTTTGTAGAATAGTGGGAGATGAGAGCGGCAAAAGTTAGGAAAAGAGGGAAAGTAAAAACAAGAGGTAGCTAAGTGATAGACCGCCTTCCTGACGTGCACCAAGCCCTGGGTTCCATTCCCACAGTGAGAAAACGGAGCCTATAGTTGCAGTAGGCACTTTCCAAGAGCTCATTCTTGTTTATTCACAAATTACAGGGGTCCGAACCTGGGAGGCTAAATCGTTGCAAGATCACAGAGCTAAGAGACAGAGCTTTGCCCTGTCTCCAAAGCCCCGCTCTTCTTCTTCATCCTGGCCCCTATTTCTTAGCCCTCGATCTTCCCACAATAATGCCACACTCTTCTCCTCCTCTGGACTATGTAACCAATCTCTTGCCATCCCTGGGAATGTTTCTTACGGTTGGGCCTTTTACTTTCTCATCTCCTTCAAGATACCCTTTGGCAACAGCCCCCACTTCGCTGGTTACAACTAGCATCTCTATGTCTAATTATCAACGTGCAAATAACTCATTTCCCGTGCTAAGTGCCAGAGACAGCAAGGAATTAGAGAGACATGACCGTGATTTTCAGGGAGCCCACAGTCCAGGGGGCTCAGCAATCACAATTCCACATGGCAGATGCTATCAAGAGGGAGGTAAGGGGTGTTGAGGAGAAAAAAAGTGAAAATGATGCATAGAAGTCCTCCCGGAAGAGCCAAGTTCTAAGCGGAAGCATAAAGGAGGAGTAGAACTTAGACTAAGAAAGTTCAGAGCAGAGGAGGTGGTCTCCAACACCAGTGCTGGATTTCAAGGAATGCAAGGAACACAGGGCTTGAGCCATAAGGCAGGAAATGGAAGTGAGGAAGGACAGCAGAGATAGAAAGTGAGAAGAAAGGCTAGGATTGTGGTTTAGTGGTAGAGCGCCTGCCTCGCGTGCGTGAGGCACTGGGTTCGATCCTCTGCACCACATAAAAATAAATAAAACACAGATATCGTGTCCATCTACAACTAAAAAAAAAAATTTTTTTAAAAAGTGAGTAGAGAGGAGACATACAGGAAGAACAAGGGAATGTCATTTTACTCTGAGGTAACAGGGCTATCACTCCCCAAGCCAGTCTCTCTCCTGAGACTGTTGCTCCCAAATTTCTGGGAAATCTGTAGATCTTAAAGTTACCATAAATTCACCCACTTATGAAAATGACCTTGTGCACTGTTGATTAGCCCACCAATAAATAGGTTAAGTAAATTGGTATAACATTTTAAGAAATCTATAATTTAGGGCACTTTCCAGCGTTATCCACCCTTCAGATCATAGAGAATCCTAAGGACCCTAAGAATGACCAGTTTATGTCACCCCTACCTACTTCCCCATGCCCACCCCTCACCCAGTTTTCTGTAGAAGAGGGGCCAGGATCCCCAAACATGTCTCTCAAGATGGCTCAGGGTTCTCCCTTGAATGTATCTCTTGCTTTACCCCAAAAGGTGTCCCATATTCTCCCTGTATGTGAATCTGCTCTCTTAAATAAATCTCTGTGTCTCTGGAATATGATCAAATTCCTTTCTGTCATGTAGCCAAGGACCCCACTTGGCCTGAGTCCAGCTCCCTTCTTCCACCACGAGGAACTCCTCAGGACCCTATTCCACTGACAGAAGGAAGAGTCTTGATGTGGTTTGGATGTGGTGCATCCCCCCCGAGGTACCTGTGCTGGAAGCCTGGTATCCAGTGTGGCAGTATAGCACTGGTGGAAGCTTGCAGAGACAAGGCCAGGTCGAAGGTGACAAGGTCACCAGGGCGGCTCCCTCCAGAATGGGTCAGTACCGTCTTTCTAGAGCCAGTTGTTACAGAGGCCCCAGGCCTTGGTTTCTTCTGCACCGACTTCCTTTTCTGCTTTTCCACCCTCTTGTGACACAGCCAGGGGCCTTTGATAGAGCACTGGTACCATGCTGTTTGGACCTTCCAGACACCAGAACCCAAGCAAATAAACCTCTGTACTTACAAAGCCTCAGCTATTTTGTTATAGCCACATACAACAGACTAAGAGAGGCTAGATCTGGTGGGATTTCACAGGCCTTCTGAAGGGGTTTAGCCCAAGTCATGGGGAGCCACTGAGGGCTTTACTCAGGGGCTGGCACATCCAGTCCATGTTTAGAGCTAGGACTTTGGCTCTAGCAAAATGGGCTACAGAGGGATGCCAAGTAGGTGCCCAGAGGCAGAGGACATCATGGTGGCAGCTGGGGCTGGGATGGAAGGAAGTCGACAGGAAAAACACATCACAGGTGAGTAAAAGTTCACGAATCCCACTGGACTAATTGGTGTGGACTGTTCTGTGTGTTCCATGTTCCTGAGTTTCCTCCTCTACAACTCCTCCCTTTCTCTCAGGAAGAGAGCGTGCACTGTGCCTGGCTGTGCCCTGTCCTGCACAGATGTCCCAAAGCTGGCACCGACCCTTCTGCTTATGTTGAGAAAAGCAGAGCAGGTGTGCTGTGTGTGGAAAACCCCGGAGAGTATGGCAGAGACAGGTTCTGTCCCGGTCTGTCGCTGACTCCATGGTCTTGGGCTAGTTGCTCACATCCTCCAGCTTCTCTTCCTCATTGGCAAAATGGGAATGAGGACAGTGAACACTGCATGTGATAATTACAAACCTTATCGCGTTCACTGTGTGCCAGGCACTATTCTAGTTACTTGACATATGCTGTTTTATTTAATCATTACAGTCTGTTAATATATCCTGTTTTTATCTCCATGTCGTAGATGAGAACACCAAGGCACAGAGAGGTTAAATGACTTGCCCCAAATCACACAGCTCATAAATAGCAGAGCCAGGATTTGCAGCCAAGCCGTCTGTCTCCAGCGTGCCCTCTAAACTACTAAGTCATACTCCATGTGTAACTTCTCACAAATGACAAAGCACCCTATACAGCACAAGAATTGTATTTCATTGCTAACTCTTCTTATGCTTCATGCATTTGCTGCTGAGAGTCTTTCCACCCTCTCTGTTGTCTCATATCACTGTTGTTGGATTTTCTATTTAACTTCTCTGCATTAAAGCAGATCACAAAGATTTGGAACCCTGTGAACCTGGATGTGGTCTCTCTTTAGGCAGGTTATGTACCCCTTGAACCTCAGTTTCCTGCTTTATAAAATAACAGCATGAAAATAGGAGGGAGATTGGCAGATGTTGAATAAAAAATATAAAGCCCTGAGCACCCAATAGAGTTAATAAAGTTTTTTAAATCATTTTTTTTGATTGTGCAAAACTCAGGCTCAGGGACAAAGACTGATAGATATTCCAGACTTCAGAAGCCAGGGAAAAGGGGTCTGTCACCGCAGAACAGGTGGAAATACAGATCACAAAAATCTTTTCCTAAGTCCTTAGCCTTTCAGCCCACACAGAGAACTTTGAAACAGCGAGCTTTCTTTCACCAAGGCCAGTGCTAGACAGTGACTCTCTGTAAGCGCAAATCCATGCTGCTCAGAAACTGCATTTAAAGGCCAAGGGGAAGGAGCACTTGTGAATAAAATGGATGCTGTGTCAGTCATCAGAGTTCATTAAAAGTAGCATCAGTAGTTTTTAGTACAAATGAGTAAAAAGTGTGACTAATAGAATTTTAGTGAAGCAACATAGCTTTAGGACTTTCAAGAACATACCATCAAGGGTGTGGGGAAATGAGATTTCTCACACACTGCTCTTGGGAGCTGAATGAATCTAGCCACTTTGGAGGACAACTGAGCTGTGCCTGGTGATGTTTTATATGCCCAGTACCCACATCTCATTATTTACCCTAAAAATAGAAACATAGTAGTCTCCCTTACCCACAGGGAATGCATTCCAAGACCTCCGATGGTTGTCTAAAATTGTCTAATACCAAACCCTATATATATTATGTTTTTCTATATATACACACCTATGATAAAGTTTAATTTATAAATTAGGCACAATAAGAGATGAACAACAACTAATAATAAAACAATCGTAACAATATGCTGTAATAAAACTGGTAGTATCAATACTCTTGGGTTTTGGGGCCATTATGAAGCAAAATAAGGGTTACTTGACCCCAAGCACTGTAACACAGAGACAATCAATCTGGCAACCAATGGCTCCTAAGTGACTAACGGATGGATAATGTATACAGGGAGGATACACTGAATGAAGGAATGGAGGTGGAAGGGAGCAAGACAGCATGAAATTCATCATGCCATGCTACTCAGAATGACATGCAATTTAAAACTTATGAATTGTTCACTTCTGGAATTTTCCATATAATATATTTTGGACCACAGTCAGCTGCAGATAACTGGAACCACATAATGCAAAACCATGGATAAAGGGGCACTCCTAGACCACATCTTATGATCTACCCTGAAGCAAATCATGTACACATACACTGGGAGGAATGTTCAAGCGTGTTTAAGACATAACAGTATGTTAAGTCAATTAGGAACAACCTAAATATTTGCCAATAGGAAAAAGGCTTCTGAAATTATGGAATGGCCATTAATTTTATGCAGCAGTTTAAAAGAATGAGGCAGGAGGGAAATGAGGCAGGTCTAAATGAACTCACATGGACAGCTCCCCAAACAAATGACTGAATGAAAAAGCATGGCAGAGTGATCCCTCCTGCATCACCTTTTTGTAAAACACACCACCACCAACATCACACAGAAGAGTTGTTTCCTATGGTGTATATGCATACATAAAGATGTGGAAACTGGTCTAGAGAGATACATACCAAATTGATAGGAGTGTGAAAGTGACCTAATCTTTTTTATATGTATTTCATTCATGAGGGCAATGTGTTTGTGTATCAAGTGTGTATTAGAATTAATAATAGTATTTCTAGTATGCCAACAAAATCTATTCTTTCCTTCAACTTGAAGCCCTACAGGGTTCTTCTGGGGACCAAATTTATCAGCAGACCTGAGTTTGTAATAAACATACTGCTTTCCCTGGGAGAGGGCACGTCTTTAAGTCTTGGCATCTTGTTCTCTCCTTTCTTGCCACATCACCCTCCAATCAATCTCAATTTAATTTGTTAATTTGTTCTTCTTGTGCAGACAGGGCTTGCCAAGCCAAGTACCAACTCAGCCATGTCCAAATGGTCACAGGTTATGTATTTCTAGTATTCAAAGGAAGGATATCTTCCTTTGATGGACACAGAGAACATATGTCAACATTATCATTAGTTAAGACAAAGGGCACTCCAGCCCCCACCTGGACCCACTCCATGAGTGACCCTGGCTCTATGCATGCAGGTGGTTGTCTGGCAATCTCTCAGCACAAGTTCTGGGTGGGGATGTCAGAGGAGAAGAAATGGCTCCAGAGAAAGGTCCAAGGAGTTCCCGGGGGGAGGGAGACTTCAATTCAGGAGTCCCAGGGTTCTTGGCATACATGACAGAAAAGGATTTCAGCACAAGTCAGAAAAAGGTTTATTTAGGAAGCAGGTGCATATTCTATGGAGAATACAGGCTATCTCAAGAGTGGGAAGCCCTGCCTTGGGCTGGAGGATCCAGCGTTACAGAAGGGCTCTAAGTGGGGCTGGGAACAGGAGGTGGAGCCAGGATGGAGCTGCATGGTTTCATTTTATAGGGGCATATGTGAGGGCCTGCTGCTCAAGATTCACAATTGCACTTTCTGTATCTCAATGGCTCATGGACACTTCCTTTAAGACTCAATGTCTCTCTCTCTCTCTCTTTATCCCTATCTCTGGGGGTCTTTGGCACCAAGGTGGTCTCTAATTTTTTCCACCTACTGTGAGCATGCAGCAAGTGTGATTATCTTCTGTGACAGTCTCCAGTAGACCACAGGGAAAAGTGTTATTCCACACATCTCTCCACCTCCTCTCTTCCTCTCTCTCTTTCTCTCTGTTTCTGTTTTGGAGGTGGTGGTGATGATATTGATGGTAATGGTGATGGTGGTGATGGTGGTAGTGGTGGTGGTGGTGGTGGTGGTGATGGTGGCCATGGTAATGGTGATAATGGTGATGGTGAGGATGACAGTGATGAAGGCAGTGATGGTGGTGATGGTGATAATGGTGATGGTGGTGGTAACGGTGATGATGGTGATGGTGGGATGGTGATGGTGGTGATGCTGATAGTGATGGTGGTGATGGTGATGCTGGTGGTGGTGATGGTGGTGGTGGTGGTGATAGTATGGTGATGATGGTGGTGGTGGTGGTGGTGATGGTGATGATGGTGACAGTGCTGGTGGTGGTGATGATAGTGATGGTGTTGACAGTGATGGTCATTGTGGTAGTGATGATGGTGATGGTGATGGTGGTGATGGTGGTGATAGTAATAGCATGGTGGTGATGGTGATGGTGATGCTAGTGGTGGTGATGGTGATGGTGGTGGTGTTGGTGGTGGCAATGGTGGTGATGGTGATGGTGGTTGTGGTGATGGTGGTGATGGTGGTGGTGATAGTGATAGTATGGCGGTGATGCTGGTAATGGTGATGGTGATGGTGGAGGTGATGCTGGTGGTGGTAGTGGTGATGGTGATGGTGGTGATGGTGCTGGTGGTGGTGGTGATGGTGATGGTGTTGACAGTGATGGTGGTGGTGGTGGTGGTGATGGTGATGGTGGTGGTGTTTGGGAGGTGACAGTTGCACCTCATACACAAGGCTTGGAGCTTCATGGCTCCTTGCCTCTTTTTCAGTTGGTGGTTCCTGCTCCTGTGGTGTTGGTCCCTCTGCTCCTGTCTGTCTCACTTTCCCTCTCCACTGTGTCCTCTTTGGATTTCCAGTGCTCCTTTTGTCTCACCTACTTCAAACCAAAAGGAAAAGTGTTTTGCGAGGGCCAGATGGCATGGAGCCCACTTCACACTTCTGCCTCTTTAAAAGATGCCTGACCAGCGGTATTTCCCCTAATCTTTCCAAGCTCCAGTTTCCTAGTCTGGAAAATGAGAACAGTTTCCGCTTCTTGAGTTGTCTGAGAGGCTGACATTGGGACCCAGGATGTGCCTGGCACCGTAAATGCAAGTGTCTCCCTCCCACCTCCCTTCTTCTCTTTTTGTTCTATCTCATCGATTCCTTTAAATGGCTATAAGGTTGAAATATATTCCATATACTAAATTATTTATATGTGTAAAATGAAGAGTTTAATATCCTTCATTATTACTTTTTCTAGCAACTACAACATTGCTAGAAGCTTCAGAAATAGAACATTTTATAGATTTTACAGGGCTCTGGAGAAGAATAAAAGACATCATTTTTATTTGCAGGGGACCCTCAGTTGATTTCTCCACTTGGTCGCGGGAGATCTTAATGAGTAGAAATGGTGGGGGAGGGAAGAAGGATGCTGCTGTCGCTCACCTTCATCCCATGGACTTGCTAACCCTGAGCTGCAGGACTTATCTTTATAGCTCCATAGCAATTTCCCCGTTTGGCGTCTCTGTGCCAGAGATGCTAATTGCCCACGGTGGTGGTTTTAACAGTCACCGTGCGTAAATGAATTACCTACAACTGCCACATCAGCGCTGCGGGCCCCGCCCTGCGGTATGACCGCGCTAACCCGGCTGGCGATGGAGACTTGCAGGCCTGCTCCGCAGCGGACACTAGGGGGCAGCAGAAAGACGGATTTTGTGGTCGGACAGTCAACCAGACTTTCCAGGGAGTCTATAGGAATCCGAGCCTTGCAGAGCAGGAAAGGAGATTGCAAATGATCATAATTCAACTCTGCTGTATTGTAGACGAACAGACTGCAGCCAGGAGAGAATAGATCGGGACTATGGGTCACAGGAGCTGGCTACTGGCAGAGCAGGAACCAACTAGCGCACAGCCTCCCTCGCCAGCACCAGCACCTCCCTCCATACCCACGCCTACCCATCCCCAAGCAGAGCCCGGCTTTCTCGCTCAATGCACGTGGAAATTTTTCTGATATGAACAACCGAACGTGTTCATGATAGAAAACCTAAAAAGACATTAAAGAATAAAAAAAGAAAACTAAATCTCATATACCCTCACTTTTAGAGAGATGGTTGTTAGTATTTTATTGTCGTAGGTTAAAACATGAAATTGTTGATATTTGTGCATTTTTAACTGACAAAAATTGCAATTTCATGTGATTTAACCTCATTTCCTTCCACTTTTTTCCCGTGACAAACAAAATCATTTTTAAATACAAAACTAAGGCAGTAATTGTGGATGTGTCTTTAAAGCCTGCTCTTAAAACGAATATGCAATTAGCAATTGCAAATAAAGGCAGAGCCCTGGCGGTGGTGCAAGCCCGTAAATCCCAGCAACTTGGGAGGCTGAGGCAGGAGGATCACAAGTTCAAGGCCAGCCTGGGCAAATTATCAAAACCTTCTCAAAATAAAAAATAAAAAGGGCTAGCGATGTGGCTCAGTGGTAATGTTCCCCTGGGTTCAATACTCAGTACCAAAAAATATGTGTGTGTGTGTGTGTGTGTGTGTGTGTGTGTGTAAAAGCACAGAATAATGTTGATACCCCATCTTGAGGAGTAGAGTATCATATTACATTGAGGCACCCTATCCCTCTCTTCTCAGCAGGATCCCACTCCCTACCACCAGGAGTTACCTGCTCCTAAATGGGGTGTTTATCATGCATAAACTTGTATCCCTAAACAATATGCAGAATTGTTTAACATTTTAGATTTATGTAAATGAGACCAAAGTGGAGGTATCTTCTGTGACTTTTGTTGTTTACTAAACATCATACTTTTGGGGGGGGTGCTGGGGATTGAACTTGGGCACACTTGACCACTGAGCCACATCCCCAGCCCTATTTTGTATTTTATGTAGAGACAGGATCTCACTGAGTTTCTTAGCACCTCGCCATTGCTGAGATTGGCTTTGAACTCGTGATTCTTCTGTCTCAGTCTCCCAAAGTGCTGGGATTACAGGCTTGAGCCACCGCGCCCGGCTCATACATATTTTTTAAATTTTATCCATGTTGATACATGTAGCTTTCGTTCATTCATTTGTCATCTTTTGCTATTAAATATTCAGATTTGCTCTCCCCATCTTTCCGTGATGGGCTTCCTCCGTTGGGGGGGCTCGCTCTGTCTTAGTTACCTATGACACCCCATAAACAGGTGGTGAGTGGAATGGCAAACAGAAGTATCGAGAGGCTGAAACCCTCTGTACCAGAAGAGCCCACACTGGTCAGTTGGGAGCTCAGGCAGACAGCATGACAATAGGAAGGCACTTGTGTCTGGGACAGACATTTTGTATGATGTCACCTCCAAGAGCCAGATTAGGGTGCTGGGGCACCCCATCCAGATCTGCAGGGGAGGGCAGAGCAGCAGGGGAGGCCTGCAGGGTCCGGAGCCCATCCCAGACAGGTGGAAACAGAGGCTCCCCTTCACTGCAGAGGACATAGTCCACAGTCCCCAGAGGGGACTGGAACTGTGGACAGTACTGAGCCCTTAGAAGCTGGATTCCCTGTATGCCCTGCAGCATTGCCACTTAGGGCCACAGTCAATCTCTTCCACCGCGTCACATGCCCTGGTGTCCCCTTTGCATCACTGCTCTTGTACTTGGGGACATTATTAAGTAAAATTAGGGTTATTGAACACAAGCAGTGGGACACCGAGACAGCAGATCTGATAACGGAAACAGCTACTAGGTGACTAAGGGGCGGGTAGCGTTACACAGAATGGGTAAGCCGGGCATGGACCCCTGGCAGGGTGGAACAAGATGGCACAAGATTTCAGCACACCACTCAGAATGGCACGCAATTTGAAACTTAAGAATTGATTCTTTCTGGAATTTTCCATGTAATATTTTTGGACCATGGTTGACCTCAGGCAACTGAGAGTCCCCTATGAAATTTGCAGATGCAAAATCTTAAACTCACAAGTTTCCTGAAAGAGGAAAAATCCAGTGTTTCCACTAACTACTTCCAAAGGCAAACATCTCTCTCTGTCTCAATAGATAGAAAGGAAAATAGATAGAAGAGGTATATGAATGTCGATATTTGGAGGAGGGGTTTAGTCAGAAGAAAAAATAATTGGAGTCAAAATGATCCCTTTGGAGTAGATCGAGTCAAAGAAATGAATATTTAATTTCTTTATTTACCATTAATCATAATATTGTACACACGCTTTATTCAAATTGACTTCTGCACAGAACTGCTGGGAACTCTCCATTTTGCTGGCAAAAAAGTATGTTATGCTTTATACTAGTTGACTCAATACCTAGCCTCAAATAATATTATTTGGATGTTTATTGTCATGAGAAAGGTTGGAAACAACCTAAATGTCCACCGTGAGGGGATTTTTCAAATAAACTAGAATGCTATCTATCATAGAAGAATCACTAACCATTCAAAATCATCTCATAGAAGACAAAAGATCAAATGAAACCGAATGATGTGCACAATGTGTTATTGGACAAGAAAAGAGGTTTGCAATGAGGTAAGTCTCTCATTTCTGTAAAAAGACACATGCACACACGCAATAAAATAACACTGAAATGGTAAGTTGATCACCTCTGAGGAAGAGGGCATGGGGATTTTTCTTGGTTTTATTTGCATTTTTGCATGTTTGTATTTTTCTAAATTTTAGACATTGCAGATTTATTACAAAGATAAGGGAAGCATTTCAAACCACAAACAGCCTTTGAAACACCTAGTTCTTTGCTCTCAGCCCATTCCCTGCACATCACTCGGCACCTGAACACACGGGCTCCAGGCTGCAGCAGCCCACCCTAACTAGGATTCAGGTTAGTTCTGTCCCTTGTGACATTCTCTAGGCACATTCACTGGTATCAGGGATTGTCATAGCTGCCATACTCACTGGTTTGGCGTGCTCAAAAAGAAAATTGGAGAGTAGAAACAATTTTTTAAGGAAAACATTGAGTACTACTCCTCGAGAACACTTCACTCAGACTTAAACTGTGACATTGGCATTGCTGTGACATTAGGAATTTGAGATTAGCTGGGTCACTTTAATTATGGGCTGAAGAAACTTACTGTCACTTTGCTATGAACCCAGAAGCTGTCCTTGCTCTCCTCTGAATGAGACATAAAGGACAAAACCATGTTGGGCCATTGTGAATCTGTTCTCTACTCTTTAGATTGTTTATACTATACAGGAGGCTCGCAGTCATGAAATAGTAGCCAGGCTGGTTTCCTTGAACAATCTGGTTTACAAAGCTGGTAAGAACAAAGTATTTAGGCATCAATCAAGTGGAAATATATATTTCCTTTCCCAGCTTACAATTAAATACTCCCTCCAGCTCTAACATCACCACCTACAGGAAGCCTTCCAAGGTTTCACAGACTACTCTTAGACCAACAACTATCATCTCTCTATCCCAAGATCAGGCTCTGGTATTTGAGAGTCTATGAAAGAATGACTGATATGTAAGTGAATGTGAGAATAAGTAAGTGATGCATCTGCACCAATAGCAATTATATAACTCATATAATATAATAATATAATAATGGATATAATATATTATGCAACATAATAATATAATAGTAAATATAACTACTCATTTCTGACACAAAAGTTTATTGAGGATTTACTCTGTGCCAGGGGCAGTAGGATAGAAAGTAGGCAGGGCTGACAAGGTCCTGCTTTCACAGAGTTTATTTTCTAGTCAAGGAAATACTCAATATGCAAGGAAACAAGATATGTGCATAATTTGTGGTGGTGACAGCAATAATGAAGAAAACACACAAGTCTGCGTGAAACATCACTTACCTCTCCTGAATTTCCCATCTTTTTGACTCCTTAGGCTTTATTCCAGAGATTTTCTTTTGACCTATCATCTTACAGATCACTGCTATTAATTCTCTTTTTAGTTGCATCGGATTTAAAAGCCATCCCTTGTGGTCTTAGCTTCAATTCTTACAGTTTTCAGTCCTAAAATTTCTATTTGATTCTTTTCAAATCTGCCGTCACTTTTTTTTTTTTTTTTTTTTTGGTGCTGGAGATTGAACTCAGGGGCACTCGACCACTGAGCCACATCCCCAGCCCTATTTTGTGTTTTATGTAGAGACAGGGTCTCACTGAGTTGCTTAGTGCCTCGCAGTTGCTGAGGCTGGCTTTGAATTCGCAATTCTCCTGTCTCAGCCTCCCTAAGTGTTGGGATTACAGGCGTGCACCACCGCACCCGGCTTTAAATCTGCTGTCACTTTTTATCACTTTCTTATTTCTGAAAAAAATCTTCTAGCTTAGTTTGTATCTCCTTGGAGATAGTAAGTGTAGTTGTTTCATTATTGATTTCTGATCATTCTGACAACAGTGGCTTCACTGGGTCTGTTTTTGCTGTCTGTTGTTTCTATTGATTCTTTTTTTGTGTGTGTGTGGCACTGAGGATTGAACTGAGGGGCACTCGACCACTGAGCCACACCCCTAGCCCTATTTTGTGTTTTATGTAGAGACAGGGTCTCACTGAGTTGCCAGGATTGGAACCAGAGGAAGATCTGTTTCAAATCTCAGATTCCTTCTGCTGCACTTCATTGTTCAGTCAAGATCAGGGTGATGCAGATACACAGAGAAAAGCTAACAATGATAAAATCCATACTGTGCCAGTCACTCTGTTCCAAAAGCTTTATATTTTTTGAAACTCATTTCATCCTCAAAACAATCCTATAAGTTAGGTGCTGTCATTAATTTTGTTTTACATATAAGGAAACTGAGAAGCAGAGAGATCAGCAAACCGGCCCAAGGTCACACAGCCAGCAACAGTGGAGATGAACTTCAAACCTGAATTTAACTCCAAAACCTGTGCTCCTCTTAAAACAAAGTTTTGAACAAAAGTTCCCTGTTGCTGAGGGTCTGAGAATCATTCATCCTACCCCATGGATTCAGACCCAAGTATCAATCCTGGGACTGTTGGGTCTCCAAGATTGAGCTCCAAACTATTTCCACCCTACACCTGCCAAGTCTGAATACAGCAAAGTTTTCAGTTCCAGGTATCAGGAGGGGTTGCTTTGAAAACGAACTTTCAAGCCTATAAAATACAACCATCCTTACGGCTTCTATCAGATATTTATCTCCAAGGGAGACCGGACAGTATATAGCCTACCAGTGCTCCTGCCAGCCTCATAAATTGGAAGCCAAGGGTGGGGCAGTGGAATGGGAAATGTTTTATTATGTCCATTTGGCCAAGGCAAGTTCCAAGCCAAAGAAGGTGAGTCATCGGTAGAGATCAACAACCATCCCCTCCCACCCTCTGAATTCCTTCCTGTAATGAGGGACTTTACGTATGGCGAAAGCCACTTCTGAGAAATATGCAGGCTTTGGGCCTCTGAGGAGCCAATGGTGAAAGACAGGGGCATGCTGGGTCCTTGAGGATCCCTAAGGGGATGGCACACTCTAAATGTTCAGGGAGTAGTGACCCAGGCTCTCGTCAGGTGAGCATTGATCACTGTGCTAAAAAGACTTTCACACATTCTTTCATTTAATCTTCCCACAATCCCCTGAGGATCCTTTATTCCCACTTTCAGTTTAGGTAGCTAAGGCTCAGAAGCCTACCAGGCTGCTAGGGTATAAAAGTTACAGCACATGGAAGGTTCAGACATGGTCACTGAGTTAAAAAGTAGCAAGTGCTTTCAAGTCAGAGCTTTTCCATTGTCTTTCCTTTCCTGTCTTTTCCTTTTTTAGAGATGTGCTTCTAAGAATTAAAGAGAAAGAATGGGGCCACAGGGCTTCCTGGAGCCCCATGCTCACAATGTCCAGACCAAGAAGCTGAGCCCCAGAGCAAAGGACACCAGGAAAAGGAGAGGGTTTCTCTGAAAATAGTAGAGTAACAGCTCACTGATGTGCTGGTTGTCGTGGCAATATGGACACACCTAGAAACATTGCTCCACCACCCAGACGGCCCACGAGTGAGGGAAGTGCCTCTGGGGCACGTTCCTTCCATGGTCATCTTTTCTGCAGAACTAATTAAAGGTCAGTTTCTGTGAAGGGGATCCCGGGGCTCTTATCTCCATCTTATCTCAGGATAAAGCTTGATGAACTCTTGGGCACAGAGGCCCACCCTTGGCATGGTCTCTACCACAGCAAGGAAAGCACAGCCTTCCTGGCATGACGTGAGTGGCCCTGAGAGACGTGCTTGTCCCCACTAGACCTCCTCTGTTGTCCTGTCACACTGGCTGAAGTTCCACTACTAAAGCTGCCCTTCCCAGTTCAAAAGAAATGCAAACACTCCCAGAAAGATACTCGAATGTTTGCCGATCTTAATTTTTTCTCCCATGGAGATGCTTTTTTCCCAGACTTTGGGAAACTTAAGGAACTTCCTACCATTTATCTGCTGAGAGTCTCAAGCACAAGAGGCCCCTCCAAAATATGGGCTCTGTTTACGATCTGATGAATGCCCTCAATTGAATAAACAAACAAGTAGCTTCTGAAACATTAGACAGAAATGGAAGAAAAATTAAAAAGAGCTAAGCCTAGCCCAACCTCTTCCTTTATAACAGCCAGATATACATGTGATATAATTGCATCAAGTTTTCTTGGGGGGGGTGGTCATGAAGTTTTATGATGCTCTACAAAGAGCATTACAATTAAGTGTTCTTTTGCACCTGCACAATTTAGAAAACTACCGGGTCAGATGATGGGCCCTCCTAGAACCATATAAATAAATAAAAATATAAACTTTTGAGTCATGTGCCAGACAGACCACATATACAACAGCGTTCCCTGAGATTATCACGGAGCTGGAAAATTCCTCCGGCAGGGATATTGTGGCGAGTACAAGCATTATTCACATGTGTGGTGATGCTGATGCTGGTGTGAACAAAACTACCACGCTGCTGGGGTATAAAAGTCACAGCACATGGAATTACGTTCAGTACATAATCCTTGAAAATGATAATCAACAGCTGTTACTGCTTTATGTATTTACTACACTCTGCTTTTCTTGCTATTTTAGAGTGTACTCTTCCCTTTTTTTTGATTCCAGGGATTGAACTCAGGCAAGTTCTCTACCACTGAGTGACATCCCCAGCCCTTCTTCTATTTGTTTTTTTTTTTTTTAAAGTTAATTATTAAACAGCTTCGGGCAGATCCTTCAGTACTCCAGACGACAGCATTGCTACCTTAGGAGGTGAGAGCTCTGTGCAGGTTATTGTCCTGAAAGCCCTTGCAACAGGGCAAGTTATAGAGGTGGATGACGGTGGCCTTGGTGATCCTGACCCTGTGAAGGCCTAGGCTCATGTGTGTGTTTGTGTCTTGGTTTTTTAACAGCAACAACAAAACAGTTGTAAAAGTTTTAAAAAACTTATTTTTAAAATGGAAAAAAAAGCTTATAGAATAGGATGAAAACAGAAAATATGTGTATGTCTGTCCCATGTTTCTTGTTTGAAGCTAAAAATCATTACAAAGAACTCAAAACAATGTTTAACCAGAAAGTTTTGTGGATTTTTTTTTTTTTTTTTTTTTTTTTTTTTTGGTACTGGGGTTTGAACTCAGGGGCACTCAACCCCTGAGCCACATCCCCAGCCCTATTTTGTGTTTTATGTAGAGACAGGGTCTCACTGAGTTGCTTAGCGCCTCGCCGTTGCTGAGGCTGGCTTTGAACTCGCGATTCTCCTGTCTCAGCCTCCCTAAGTGCTGGGATTACAGGCTTGAGCCACTGCGCCCGGCTTAACTAGAAAGTTTTTGAAAAGTTACACTAAGGGGGTGAGATTGTGGCTCAGTGGAAAAATGCTTGCCTAGCATGTGTGAGGCCCTGGGTTTGATTCTCAGCACCACATACAAATAAATAAAATGAAGATCCATCAAAAACTAAAAAATATTTTTTTAAAAAACAAAAACATTACAGTAAACTAAGGTTAATTTATTATTGAAGAAATGTTTAGAAGCTAAATGTAGCTTAAGTGTGGAATGTTTATAAAGTCCACAGTTGCCATGCAGTAACGTCCCAGGCCTATACAGTCACCCACCCACCAGAACAACTTCCAGTCTGCAAGCTCCATTTACGGCAATGCTTTATATAAGCAAACCATTTTTTAAATCTCATACTATATTTTTACTGTATTGTTTCTACATTAAAATATGTTTAGATATACAAGTACTTACCACTGTGTTGTAATAACAGCTGTGTGGCCTGGGAGCTGCAGGCCATGCCTTCTGGCCTAGGTGTGTGGGAGGCTGTGAGTACCCTCTGTGATGTTCTCACAACAACAACACAAACAAACAACAACAACAAAATAGCCTAAGGATGCATCCTGAGAACATATTCCTATCATACTCTGTCTTTCTTCAAGCATACTTCTGGGCTGTCTGAGACATCCGCAAGAAAGTGTTATCAGAGGGTTCAGCACATAGCTTGGAATAAGTCCAGTATAAATTGCAGCTGGTATTTTACTAGAATTTGAAGACTTGAACTTGGGGACTCTTCATATTTAGTCTGGAGTATTTTATACCTTTGTATTCTGTCTCTTAAAGTGCGAGAGCATTGATGGAGAGGTAGTAAATACCTCCATGCTGCAGGCTGGGACAGGGGACCACAGAGCAATCGCCAAACCAGCAAAAGAAACAGCACCAACCAGAAACTTCTCCCACTCCACAAGCTCACCATGAGTGTGTGCAGCTGGAGGAAAAGGAGAAAAGTGGAAGCTGGAATAGCAGGGAAGAGAAGAGAGAGCAGGGGAAAGGGAAAAGAGAGAGGATAGGAGCCACTGATTGGTTCTCCATGTGGTTGATGGAATGTGCTAGATCATTCTTTTTTTTGGTACCGGGGATTGAACTCAGGGGCACTCAACCACTGAGCCACATCCCCAGCCCTATTTTGTGTTTTATGTAGAGACAGGGTCTCACTGAGTTGCTTAGCACTTCGTCATTGCTGAGGCTGGCTTTGAACTCCCAATTCTCCTGCCTCAGCCTCCCAAGCTGCTGAGATTACAGGCGTGCGCCAACGCGCCCAGCTACATGTATTTTTTTTCAATGTATTATCCCTGTACATGTGTTTTCTTTTATTCATCTTCTTACTTACTCCTCACAACAAACTTTTGAGATAGTAGGTTTTTCAGATTCCATCTTGCAGATGAAATCCCAGGGGCTCAAGAGGCAAATTGCCTAAGGTCACCCAGTTAATCATCCAATTTGAACCAAGGTTAGACTGGCAGTGGTATTTATGATTTCACCTGTTACCTGTTCTCTCCCTGCCTCCCAGGTGTTCTTCACTACAGGATGAGGAGTCCTGAGCTGAGTGCTCTCAAGGGGTCCTAACACAGTGCAAGGTGGTGATTGTGGTAACTGGCCACCCTGCCCCTCTGCTGAGGAGAGAGCCCAGGGAGAGCCAGGGACACATTCACAAAACTGTAGGCAGTGCCAGAGTCCACCCAGGATGCCACTGTGGGCCACAGGCCCAAGTCACCCAGAACTGTAACCTGAGGGACATCACTGCTGTGGCTGCTTGGACATCCAGTAAGGTAGAGGATAGAACTTATCCAGGTTAAGAGTCTAATGTTGCCTGACAAAATCCAGGATTCCCAGTTAAATTTGAATTTAGTTATTTATTTGACCACCATCAATATTATAGTTATCTTTATACATCTATGTATAGCAACATGATTATACTTAAACACTATGTTCTTGATTTGAAATTTAAAGTTAACTGAGTGTCATGTATTTTTATTTGCTAAATATGGTTACTTGAGTGATAGACCTTTGTTTATTGTTATTATTTTCCCCTTTCCCTTCATCCCCCAAGTCCACTTCGGTTCTTCCTTCCCACCATAACCAGAATTAACTCTATTTCATATTAACCCACCTAATTTATCTTCCATTTGGTTATTGTGATAGATGTCTAAATTGGACAAAGGCATCATATTGATTTTTTCAGTTCATGCAAATGAAATAGTACTATACATCTCTTTCTGTCCATCCAAGATGCCACTGTAGGCAGCAGGGACCAAAGTCACCAAGAACTATAACCTGATGGCTGCCTGGCTTTTGCCCTCAACACTTGCTTCTTGAGGTCTAAAGTCTGGATTGTTCTGGATTTTGTACAACATCTCATTGAGTGCATAGACCAGGTTTTACCTAACAGTTCCCCAGTGACAGACACCTCGGGTAGCTTCCACCTTCTGGCTGTACAAATAGCTCTAGACTAAGTGGTTTGCACGTTTGGTGGAGGTCAAGTGAATCTCATCAGTGTGTTGATTTATACTTTTCCAGTTATTAGAGAGGTTGAGTGTTTCTTCAGGTACTTACTAGCTGTTGTGTATCCCCTTCTGTGAATTCATTTGTGTACCTATTGAGTTTCCACTCATTTATCCTGCAAATGCATAGGATTTTTTGGAGCATCTAGAACAGTGCTGTCTAATAGAAATGTAATGTGAGATGTATCTGTAGTTTAAATGTTCCTAATAGCCACATTTAAAAAGTAAAAAGAAACAGATGACATTAATTTTAGCAATATATTTAATTTACCACAATGTATTTAAAATATCATTTCAACATGTAATTGGTAAACAAAAATTATGAAGATACAAATTCAGTTATTTGTGAATGCACAAAGAAAACAAGTGTTTCCCTGATTAAAAGGGACTCTCCTTTTAAGTATGGTAAGTACTTAACACTTACAGCACTTTTTTTAAAAATATTTTGTTTAGTTGTAGATGAACACAATATCTTTATTTATTTTATGTGGTGCTGAGGATCGAACCCAGTGCCCCACATATGCGAGGCAAGCGCTCAACTGCTGAGCCATAGTCCCAGCCCCACTTACAGCACATTTTGATTGGACCAGGTCACATATGAAGTACTTGGTACCCACATGTGGCTAGGGGCAACTGTATTTATTGGACAGTGCAGGCCTAAAATCTGCATTCTAAATACTAGCTCCTTGTTGGTTTTAGGTTGAAAAATATCTTCTCCTGTCCACTTATCTGTTAATTTTATTTGTGGCAACCTTTGTTTAAATAATATGTTAAAGTTATGTAGCTAAGTCTATCATTTTTCCTCTAAAGTTTGTGTTTCAGACTATTGTTTTTTAAATGCATACCCATTTCAGTAAGTCTGAGATATAGTCTTATATCTTTCTTATATTGCCTTTATAGTTTTTATCTTTTTTAGCTAGATCTTAAACCTATTTAAGATTTTTTTTCCTCTGTATTATAGGAAATAGGAATCCAAATGTTTTGTTTTGTTTTGTTTTGTTTCTCTTATGGAGTGAGTTGGTTTCCCCAACACCATCTGATAAATAATCTTTCCTTTTACTACTCATTTGTGAAGCCTCTTCTATCATACATACCTGAGTCTATTTCTGAGTTCTGTATTCTCATGTTTAACCATCACAGTAATCCTTATTATATATATATATGTACATTAAATTGCAGAGAATTTGTATAACTTGACCCAAATAAATAGTTTCAAAGTCACCCAAATAGTTTCAGAATCTTGATCTGAACCCAAGTATGTAAGTTAAAATTGTGTTGGCTCCATTTATCAGAAACCAGATTACAGGGTCTGGAACAAAGGAGTTTATTTTCCTCACATAACAAGAACTGTGGAGGTGGATCATCTAGTAAAGGTATGGCAGCTTCATGATACCACAAGAAATCTGTGTGCCTTCTACCTATCTGATCGGTTATTTTTTAAAATTTATTTATTCTAATTACATCTACATGACAGCAGAATGCATTTTGATTCATTGTACACACATGGAGCACAACTTTTCATTTCTCTGGTTATAAACGATGTAGAGTTGCACCACATGTGCAGTCATACATGTACCTAGGGCAATGATGTCCATCTCATTCCGCCATCTTTCCTTCCCCTGTGTCCCCTCCCCCATAATGGATCAGCATCACTTACCATAGACAACATTCGGCCTTTGGTTTTTGGGGGATTGGCTTACTTCGCTTAGCATGACATTCTCCAACAGTTATTTTAACATAAGCCTTTTATCCTCTTGGTGGCAAAATGGCTGCCATATCTCCTAGAATCTGTATTCATTTCAAGATAGAAGGGAAAGACCAAAGGCAAAGGAGAGTCCCTTTTAATCAGGGAAACACTTGTTTTTCCATAAGTTGCAGTGAACAGACTGCCACTAACATCTCCTTGGCCAGAACTAGGTCACACGGCCATGTGTTAATGGCAAGAGAATCTGTGAACAGTGGGCCCTTTATTACTTTTTAAGCTGGAAATATTGCCACCAAAAGAAAATTGGGATTCTGTTAACAATTAAGTGAAGAAGAGGTATTAGACAGGCATCAAGTAGGTTCACTGAAAAACTAATGGATTGAGGTTTCAGGGTGTGTTTCCTGCCTAAAGTTGCCAAAACCCTTGTTCTACTCAATACTTTGACCTTTTCGGGTTGTGTAGGGAACAGGATGAAGTGTACAGTTACGATGCTCAGGTCAAGTACACACTTCCAACTAATTCTGCCAGTATCCACATTCATGCTTTTAAACCAGGACAAGGGCCTAAGAGTGTTATTTTAAGAAAATTATAATAATTGCCCGATTTTGAATGCCAGGCATTCGAATACTAGGCTAGGCACTGTGCTAGGAGCCTTCTCATATGTTTTTTTCAATGAATTCTTATTATAATTCTTTGTGGCTGAGAGAGGTTAAGTCACTTGTCCAAGTTCATACAGTCTACAAGTGGCAATTAGGCTGGTAACCTCAAATCAAAACTTTTCCATGCTTTCCACTAAACTATGGCTAAAAGCTTCCCAAGCGCTTTGGACCCTTGTAAGATTGTAATACTTTGCAAAAAAAAAAAAAAAATACAGATAAACAATAAATGTTATTTTTAGTATAAGTATTAGTAATTGTTTATCTCAAATTCAGATTTAAGTGGCCATCCTGGATTTCCTCCCGCGACCCTACCTTTTACAAACAGTTACTAGTGACATGAAATGAAGAGTAGATGAACTCTGTATCCAGCTCTGAAAAGCTAAACAAGATAAAGTATGGAAAAGGCTGAGACAAGAGGATTGTGAGTTCAAAGCCAGCCTCAGCATCAGTGAGGTGCTAAGCATCTCAGTGAGACCCTGTCTCTACATAAAACGCAAAATAGGGCTGGGATGTGGCTCAGTGGTAGAGTGCCCCTGAGTTCAGTCCCCAGGACCAAAAAAAAAAAAGTATGCAAAATTCCAGGACCTGAGTGCTGGGCATCAAGAAGTCTAAGGTTTAGTGCTGTCTGGGTGACCAAGACAAGTCACTTTGTCTCTCAGGACACAGCTTCCCCTTCTACAAGAAGTATCCTAAAGCCACAGCTTCCTGTGCAGCCCGTCAGCTCCATCATCTCCACATATGAAGAAAGGGACTCTTCCTGCTAGGCATCCACTCTGCTTTCTCTTTGGCTGTTTTCAGAAACCAGGATTGCTTTGGTGGTCACTGGGGATGACATAGGGACAAGCTGAAATGAAGACACAGCTTCCTTTTCGCTCTGGAAGGTACTCCATCCATAAAGCAAAGAGGAGATTCCATGGTCCAATACGTCTGAGAAATGATGTAGCCCACACATCCCTCGGCGATGCAGATGCATGCTTGCATGTGGAGAAAAGCAGCAGGGAATCCTCTTTAACATGACTCACCACCCACTTCCCAGCCTTTTCCAAAGGGCTCTAGTGTTTGCAAAAACATCACATGCAGTAATTGTTCGGTGGAACTCACTTTGGGACATGGCTGCAAATGCTAGGGCTGCTGTTGTACCAGTGTGTTGAAGAGAGTAGTCCAATCTGAGTTCCCGCTCCTGGGGTGACTTTAGAGCAGCAACAAGCAACCTGGTGTTCAGAGAACACAGCATCCTCTTCACATTGACCTTACTTTCTATTTTGGAACAGATGATGTGCTAGTCAGCTCTTCATTGCTGTGACAAAATACCTGGGGAAAACAACTTAGAAGAGGAAAGGTTTATCTTGGCTCTTGGTTTAGTTTGGCCGTGGTCAGCCGACTCCATGGCTCTCAGGCCTGGAGCAAGGCAGAAACCTCACGGCAGAAGCATGTGGCAAAGGAAAGCGGCTCACTTCAAGCAGCCAGGAAGTGGAGAAAGAGTGAAGAAGGAATCAGGGACAAGATATAGTCTCTAAGGGAACTCCCTCGGGGACCCATGACTTTCAACTAGATCTCACCTCCTAGAGTTTCCACCACCTCCCAATAATACCACCAGTTATGAATCCATCAAATGGATTAATCCCCTGATGAGGTTAGCTCCCTCATGACCCAATCACTTCTCAAAAGCCCCATTCCTGAACATGGCTGCACTGGGGACCAAGCCTTTAACGTATGAGCTTCTGGGGGACATTCCAGATTCAAAGCATAAAGATGGAGAACCTGGGCATGGTGAAGTCCACCAAATGGAGTCAGGCTCTGAGCAGAGACTCAGAGAAGGAAGATGTGAATCCCTGTCCCACCAGTTCCTAGCTAGGTGATCTTGAGTGACCTTCCTAGCACATCCCTTAACCTTTCTGCACCTCAGATTCCACATATAGAAATCAAGCAAATGAAGGACCTCAGGAGAATGTCCTGCACCCCTCGGACACACACGCAGGAGGTCATCATTGCCTATTAATCTGAACAAGTTGAAACAGACCAACAAACAGAAATGTCCCCACACTGAGATGGTAACAATTGACCAGGATCACCACCAGACGTAGAATAATGATGAGGGACACATGGGGGTGTCCTTGTATGCTCAGGGCAAGGCAGAACACAAAAATGAGAGTTAAATGAGCAAAATTTTGGTAAATCATAAAACCAGAGTGCTGGTCACCAATCTTGAGGTCAAGTAGGACAGCGTGATACCCAACCAGGGCCTCCCAGGACCCAGGGAAGAGCCATGAAAGACCCATTCATGGATCAGGTTTCTCTTTGACCTTTAGTAAATGAAACACCATCTGCCTTGTTCACCATCAAAGTGTAATGTGGGAATGAAATGAGATTTGTAGGGGACAGGGTTTTATTGGATTCCTATAAAGGATTAAATGGACTACACCCATACAGATAAAATGTGAAAGTTAAAGAATATAAAGATCTTTCTGTGGCTCAAAGCTGTGTTTATGTAGGGGGTGTGCTTTGAACTCCCTAACACTCAGGGGTAAGAAAACGTATTCTCTTAATCAGCTAATGAGCCCCACCTGCCCGGCTACTGGAAAATTCTACCTTAGTCATGTTTTTGGAGAGGCCCTCCATTCTCTAGGAAAAAAATCCTCAGAGCCTGTGCCATCTAGAAGATTCAGGGCTGGACCATCAGCCCACACTGGACTCCTAGCCAAATTTGAAGGTGACATCTTTGCTGCCTCAGAGCAAGTCAGAGCACAGAGGGTCTTTGCCCAGGCCAGGGGTCTCTGCCTGAGGTCACAACTACCCCAGCTCTGTCAGAGGAGCTTCTGCAGATTCCACTTTCCCAGATCCCATAAAATCTCTGTCCTGTGCTTTCTGTTCTCTGGGAAGCTCTCCCAAATTTCTCCTCTCTCCTGTTCTTACTGGAGGCTGCCTGAGGCTCACTCCATCTCTCCCTACGCTTGGAGACCTGTCCTCGTTCGAACAATCCCATGCTGTTCACCCAAGTCCTAGGCAAGGGTAAAGGAACCTCTCGGTTAAGGAGGCCTGGAAATTCCGGCTTCTGGCTACCTTCGCAAGGGAGGGAAGACCTCGTTGAATAAAAATACAAATCAATATCTCAGTAAATGATCACATATACACAAGTAGTATCACTGCACACTCCTTAAGCAAAGTATGCTTTAAGTGAGTTTGGATTGAGCTCTATTTTATTTATTTATTTGCTTGTTTATTTATTTTTGGTACTAGAGATTGAACTCAGGGGCACTTGACCACTGAGCCACATCCCCAGCCCTATTTTGTGTTTTATGTAGAGACAGGGTCTCACTGAGTTGCTTAGCGCCTCGCCACTGCTGAGGCTGGCTTTGAACTTGCAATCCTCTCGCCTCAGCCTCCCAAGCCACTGGGATTACAGGCATGCGCCACCACACCCGGCTAAGCTCTATTTTATTTTAAAAATAGAGTTCTATTTTATGTTGGTTCTATGTTCTTGTTTTTAGTAAGATATCCAGTTGGTTTTTTATCAGGCACAGAGTGCCTCTGTCAGGAAACTGACACTCCCAGCCACTCGCTCTGATCTGGTCCCAACACCAACCAGATCAAGGTCTCTCCAGGTGCTGGCTTGGTCTTCTTAGGAAGCACTTATGAATTTCTTGAAGGCAAATGGTGATACTGACTTTGTCAGGTAAAGATAGGCCCCTCAGTAAGTTAACAACAGAATGGGGTTCTGAGGACCACTGGCCCTCACCCCTCCCCACCCCTCCATTCATTCTAACATTTGGAAAACGTTCCGTCTCTCCTTCCTCCTCTTTTCAGTCTTGGCTATTTATTTAAGAGCACAAGGTCAGCAGCAAGGGAAAACCCAACAACACTGGTGATATGTTCTGTGTCTCAGGACTTTACTCCAAGGTGGAGATAACTCTCACTGAGGCCTCTGAAGAGGAGGGTAGCTCAATGGCTGCTGATGTGACTTTATGCTTTTTTTTTTTTTTTTTTTTTGGTACCAGGAATTGAACCTAGAGGTGCTTAACCACAGAACCATCCTCCCCAGCCCTTTTTTATATTTCACTTTGAGACAGGGTCTCACTAAGTTGCTCAAGGACTTGCTAAGTTTCTGAGGCTGGCCTCAAATTTGCAATCCTCCTGCCTCAGCCTCCCAAGCTGATGGGATTACAGGTGTGCACCACCCCATCCAGCGAAGGGAAGAAACATCAAGGATCAAAGAAAGATCTGAGGATCAAAGAGAGGGAGAAGGTGGGCAGTGCTCATCTCCATTCCCAGGGGAAACCCTAATTCCCTGGATTGTCAAAGCCGACCTCATTCATACTTGCTGCCCAGTGGGGTTCAAAGGGAAACACAAATGCATCCGAAAAGAACAGGAGAACAAAAACAGACAGGCAGGCCACCCTGCAGAGGCCCTAGTGAGGGGGCCATGGAGAAGCTGTTTGTCTATACTGTCCTAAATATTGTAACAAATAAATATTCATGTAGTTCTTATGTAATAATTAAAATTAACATTTAGAAGTTACTTTAAGGGCTGGGATGTGGCTCAGTGGTAGAGTGCTTGCCTAGCAAATTCAAGGGCCTAAATTCAATCCCCAGCACTGCAAAATAAATAAATAAGAAATAAAAACAAAAGTTTATCTAAAAGAGGAAAAACGCAGCAGGTGCAGTGGTGCACAGCTGCAACCCCAAGCACTCAGGAGGCTGAAGCAGGGGATCACAATTTTGAGGCCAGCCTTGGCAACTCAGTAAGATCCTGTCTGAAAATTAAAAAGTGCTGTCTGAAAATTAAAAATGTAGCTCTGTGGTAAAGCACCCCTAGGGTCAATCCCTAGTTCCAGAAAAAGAAAAAAAGGAGGGGAAAAAGTAAATATGGGAGATTTGGAGGGTGTTTTAATTTTTCACTTGGAGATATTCAGTCATTATTTATTGAGCAACTATTATATGCTGAAGAGAATATCAGTCTCCAAGGGGACAAAAATAAATAAAAAAGCCATTGCCCTCACGTTTAAGATCATAACTTACCTAGATCTCAATTTAGTTGTTTCTATAATAGATATTATAATTTCCACATCACAGGATTATCAAGAACATGAAGTGAAAGCAAACAGAACTGGTCCTGTCAACTATAAAACACTGTGTGAATGCTCATTGTATAATTATTGCTAGCCTTGCTCAAAAGAGTCTTTCTCTTTTTTATCTAATAAATTTTGAAACAATCACAAATTTACAAAAATGTTGGAAACATGATACAAATGCTGAACAGTGGGGCGGGGTTCGGGCTTGTGATGTCCACCAATTTCCATGGTAAACACAGCTGGCCCTCTGCGTCCCTGGGTTCCACTGAATTTGTAGATTGAACTATTTGAAAAAAATTTTGTGTTTGTTCTGAGTATGTGCCAACTCTTCCTTGTTATTCCCTAAACAATGCAGTGTAACAACTGTTTCCAAAGCATTTACATTGTATCAGATATTAGGCTTGATCTAGGGATACTTTATTGTGCTAGTTCTTCCTAGACAAAGATGTGCATAGATTCTATGCAAACACTGCTCCAGTCTTTATAAGGGAATTGAGCATCAGTACATTGTGATATCCTTGAGGTATATGTATTTACAGAACGTCCCTCAGTTTGGGTTTGACTGACACTTCCTTGTGATATGTTTTGCATCCCTGGCAGGCGCACGGTAGAAGCAATTTGGGATTCTTCTCATTACATCCTCTTACATGGAGCACCTTGTCGGCATGTCTCATTGTTGATGATGTTCATTTAGATTCTTTGAACACTCCCTTGCTTTCTGGCACCTGCTTCAAATTCATGGAATATTGTCTCCATTCCCATCTTGGAATCTGCCAGTGTTGCAAGATGTCCTGGTTCCTAGACTCCTTAGAAGAATCTTCGGTGGAGAATGGTATTCAGAAACCATGGTCTGGGTTGGATAGGGATGTCACTATCCCAAACAAGAGTAGACAGAGGTAAGGAACATGTGCCCTTGTAGGTCTGTTCCATATACATCCATCTACATATATTGAAAGCCAAGGGTTCACACCCAGACCTCCAATCCCAACACTGTTACTTTCAATCTGTTTGTGTCCTTGAATATAAATTGTTTCTTGTAGACAACATATAGAGGTATCATATTTTTTAACCCAGTCTTCCAGAATCTGCTTTTTAACTGGAGTATTTAATCAATTTATATATAATAAAGTTCCCGATCGTGTAGAATTTACATCTGCCATTTTTCCATTTTCTATATATCATGTCTTTTTTTCATCTCTTTCTACCTTCTTTTGTGTTGAATACTTTCTAGTATACTATTTTAATTCCTTTGTCCTTTTTATAACTAAATATATGTTCAGCTATTTTCATAGTGACTTCCCTAGAGATAATTAACTTCGTAATTTATCATCTAGGTTAGATTAATACTAAATTTTAATAGTATACAAAAATGGTCTTCTATGTAGCTCATTTTCTTTTCTCTTTTCTACGCTATTGCCATATACATTATAAATACATATACTTATGCCCATCAATGCTTATTTATAATTGTTTTTATACAGTTGTTGACCAAAAAACTACAATTATATTTTCCTTTATATTTACTCATATAACTACCCTTATTGGTGCTGTTTATTTCTTTTTTTCTTCATGAGGATTCAAGTTACTGTCATACTATGTCTTATGTGTTTTCATACAAGTCTTAGGAATTCCCTTTAATATCTTTGTGGGGTAGTTCTCCCAGTGATGAATTCTCTGGTTTTATTTTTCATTTACTTCTTTTTTTTATTTGTTTGTTTGTTTTGGTAGTGGGGATTCTATCCAGGGGTGCTCTATCTCTGAGCTATATCCACATCCTTTTTTATTTTTTATTTTGAGACAGGGTCTCACTACATTTCCCAGTCTGGACTTGAACTTGCGGTCCTCCTGCCTTAGCATCCCAAGTAGCTGGGATTACAGGCATCTGCCACCATACCTGACAAACTCTCTGAATATTCCAAAAGATAGTTTTGCTAGATACAAAATTCTTGACTAATAAGTCTTTTTATCCCAGTACTTTGAATGTACATTGCCTTCTGGCTTCCATGATTTCCAAAGAGAAATCAATTGTTACTCCTGATGAGGATCCCTGGTACATAATGAGTAGCTTTTCTCTTGATGCTTTCAAGATTTTCTTTTTGCCTTTTGAAAGTTTGATGATGATCTCTAGATGTGGAACTCTGAGTTTCTCCATCTTGGTGTTCATTAAGCTGCTTGAATGTAGCAATTATAGTTTTTCATCATCATATCTGGAGAGTTTTTGGCCAGTGTCTCTCCAAATGTTTTTTCTTCCCCTTTCTTCCTGCCCTCTCCTTTTGTACTCCCACTATGAATATTTGTACATTTGTTAATGCCTCACTGCTGGCCAAAGCTCTGTTCATTTCTCTTCATTCTTTTCTGCTTTGTTCCTCCAACCCAATAATGTCAACTTATCTGTCATAAAGTTCCCTGATTCTTTCTTCCACCTGCTCAGATCTGCTTTAGAGCCTCTCATGAATTTTTCACTTGTTTTAATTTTCAACTCCATGATATTTATTTGATTCTTTTATTAATAATTTCTATCTTTATATTAATACTTTCTATTTGGTGAGACATTGTTCTTATACTTTCCTTTAGTTCTTTGAATTGATTTTAAATATCTTATTTACAGTCTCCATTAAATCCAACATCTGCAATTTTCTCAGGATAGAAATATATTGATCACTCTTTTTCAAAATATTTTTTAGTTGTAGATGGACACAATACCTTTATTTATTCATTTTTGTGTAGTGCTAAGGATCGAACCCAGCGCTTCATATGTGCGAGGCGAGCACTCTACCACTGAGCCACAACCCCAGCCCCTATTGATCACTTTTTTCCTGTGTACAGGTCTTAGGGGTTTTGTTTTCTGGTTTCGTTTATATTTTGTTTTGTTTTTTGTATGGCCCATAAATTTTGTTGAAAACTGGACATTTGAAGTAATATAGCATGTATGGTCTGGGTATCAGATCTCTTCTTCATGTGCAGGGTTTGTTATTGTTTCTGTTTGTTGTGTTACTATTTACTCTTGTTGCTGTTATTATTTATTTCATGCCCTTCATGAACTGGGTAAAGTTTATATTCTCAAACCTCAGTGTGGTCAGTCAAGTCTCTCCTTGGTATGCTTAGTGGTCTACCAATATTTGGACAAGGATTCGCTTAAATGCCAGGAACTTACAAGTTTCCCGGTCTTTGCCAAAGGGGCTCTGCACGTGTGCCTTTACCATTCAGCCAAACAGCTACAGCGCCACCTTCGTCTTCCTGCTTCTGCAGACTCAAAGCCAGACAGAGGTCAAACTTTAGAGTCTTCTCAGTTTTTTTCCTAAGCACGTACATAGCCGTGGGCATTCCCATGGTCCTACACATCCATGTGGTTTTCTAGATTCCCAGGCATATCTCAAGAGTTTTTCAGAATCTGTGAATATTGCCTTCTCCAGTTTCTCCTTTTAAGCTTTTTGGTGAGCCTATTGTTTGCATCAAGTGTTATCCCCTATCTCAGGCGAGCACAGAGGTAAATAATGCCCTCTGTTTCTGACAAACACTTTTAGAATAAGGCTTTTCACACTGGATCATCTCCAAGTCAGGATAAATAAACACAGCCTTGCCAGTGGGGTCTCCCAATGAACCACCAGACAAGTAAAATAGGGACGATCTTGAGAATGACAGTTCGAAGGGGCTCCAACCTCATTGTGCACCTCCAGTGGCTGGTTTTCGCTGTGATTGTGGACTCTTATCCTGGATGCTGCAGAGCTGGAGAGAGGGTGCTGGAAGTTTCTGTTCTCATTCAGATTCGGCCATGTTTCTTGACTAAATGCTCCCCATGTTGATGCAAGCCTTTGGTTAGTTTCCAGAGTTCTGAAAAGTTGGCTCTGGCTATTCTTTGCTTCTTTTCTTCTTGCCTTCACAGAGGATAAAATTTTCAGGGGCCCTTAACCTGACATTTTCACTGACTTCTCCTTGATCCTATAATCTTCAATGATTTATTTATTTGATCAAGTCCCGTGTATGCCACCACCTCAGCCCTGGGCAGGTCTCCCACCCATCCCACCCAGGCGTGGATACCCCACATAAGAGTGTCCCCACTCACCCTCCCTGCACTATGACACCATGCTCTGGGTCTCCCCCACATGGACGTCCTCCCCATCTGCTTGGGCTCTGACTTCACATGCCGATCATACTTCCTACAAACTCCTCTGCCCTGCTGGGCTCTCTGTGCCAGGCTGCCCGTGTGTGTGAATACCCTCCCTGCCCAACTCCAGGTGACAGTGGATTTGCACCCCACTCCCGACCCATGCAGACACTTCCCCCCACCTGATGGTTTTAGGACTAAATTGTTCAAGGAAAGAGGGGAACCAAGAATAGCTTTCTGTTTTAGAAAACTCAGTTGGAGCAGTTACATGAGCTGTTTGAGGACACACAACACATGAGAGCTAAGTCAAGAACACTCCCGAGTCACCTGACTCCCAGCAATTTGGTTTCTTTCCCTTTATAATAGCTAAAAACATCAGCTATTATTCACTGAACACCTTCCCGTCGTTCAGATATCAACCTACCTGTTAATTCCCAGCCACCCAGTCACTTACGACCATGTCACCCTGTCGTCATTCGCTTTACTGTCCCCATCCCTCACGGACATTTTTCTTGCTTTTGTCATTGCTGGTGGTGTTGTTGGCTTATTTATCTCTCAGCTCCAAGAGTGGGGACTGTGTCTGTCGTATTGACCACCGAGTCCTCAATACCCGTCTCCATGGCTGCTTCACAGATTGTCCTCCAAACGTATACCTTGGGTAAATGAATGAGCCACATGCCAGGCACAGACTAGTTTCTCATCTCTAGTTATCATAACAGACTCAGTTTAAGTAATTTCTCAAAGTTACCTGCTAGCAATGGCTGTACATGTTAGATTAGGTTTCTGTAAGTGATAGTAATGATATCCCAGATATTAACAGGGCCCTCGGCATCCTAGATGAAGACTACACTTCCCTCCCTCCTTTGCAGCTAAGAGTAGTCGTGGAATTAAGTTGAGCCCATGGGTTGTGTATGACTGATCTATGCAATTCTGAGAGGTGTCCTTGAAAGTAGGGGTGGTGCTTTTCAACTTCCCCTTTCCTTTTTTCAGGCTGGAATGCAACCCTAAACAGCCATCTTGGAGTGTGAGGAGAACTTGAGAACCGTGGTCACTGATGGTAAACAGCTAAGAGCCTAGATCCGTGACACGGTGGAGTGCATACCAGCCCTGATCCCCAGCTGCATCTTTTGTGTGTGAGGGGTGGCGGGGTACTAAGGATTGAGCCCAGGGGTGCTCTACCACTGGACTACATCCCTAGCTCTGTTTATTTTTTCATTTGGACAGGGTATCTCTAAATTTTCCAGGCTTGTCTTGAACTTGTAATCCTCCTTCCCCAGCCCCCTAAGTCGCTGGGACTATAAGCATGAGCCACCACACCCAACCGGAGAGAGAGAAAGAGGAGAATAAACATCTCCTATAACTGAATTGTGCCCTCCCTGCAAAAAAAAAAAAATCTGGTTAAATCCACATCCAAAGCCATGATGTGACTATTTGGACACAGGGCCTTTAAGGAAGTAATTAAGGTTAAATGAAGTTAGATGGGTGGGTCCATAATCCTGTAAGACTGGTGTCCTCCTAAGAAAAGCAAGAGACACCAGAGCTCTCTGTCTCCACGAACACAGAGAAAAGGCCAAGGGGTCCCAGAGAGAAGGTAGCTCTGGGCACAGACCAATCACATTGATATCCCGTTGGCCGTCTGTAAGCTAGGAAGACAGGCCTCCCCAGCACCCAACCCTGAACAGCACCTGACCTTAGCTTCCAGTCTCCACAACTGTGAAAAAATAGATTTCCATGGTTTAAGTCACCCAGCCTTGGTACTTTGCTGTGGCCGCCCTAGCAGACTAACACAGCTTTTATCTTGTTTACTTCCTTGTACTTTAGCATTTTTCCTTGTCCAAAAGGACAAAGAGGCTGATGACTATTCAATAACCCAAGGAAAACATGGGCCACCATGGAGACACATACAGCTACCTACAGACATTTGTCCATCAACCAGTGTTTACTAAGTGCCTGCGAGGCTCCCAGCTCTGTCTAGGCATTAAGACACATGAATGAACCCAAGAGACAAAGATGCCTCTGCTCTGGGTGGTCTGCAGGTGGATCAGGTTTCATGAGGATGGGAGGAAAACAAGAGTTTTGGACATGTTGAGTTTGTGATGTCAATCAGACATCCAGGAGGTTAGAGGACTCGACAGTCAGCAATAAGTATCATAAATACACAAAGCACACAGCATGTTGAAGTCTAGAACTGTGTGGGAGGGGGAGCTAGGGAGGGTTAAGTGGGGTGGCAGAACAGGTGGAGAAAGGTGGTTGTATTGAATAGCATGTCAGGGTAGGCATCATTGAATAGGTGACATGGAAAAAGGGACTCCACAGATGGGAGGGGGTTGGACGTGTGGGAGAGGGGTGCTCCAGGCAGAGGAGGAGCTAGAGCAAACAAAGGCCTTGCATTGGAACTGGGGAGCCCACCTGTGAGGGTGCTGTAAGGAGGGAGAGAGCAGCAGGATGTGAGCACAGAGGAAGCTGGGCAGGCTCAGCAGGGTCTGTGGGACATCTCAAGGACTCTGGCTGGGAGTCTCTGTGGGGTTTTGAGTCAAGATGTGACATGAGGTGACTTCCATTTGTAAAGGATTGCTTGCATTTGATTACTGTATTGAGGGCACGGGTGGGAGCAGAGGACCTTCAGGAAGTGACTGCCAATCATCCCGGGTGACAGGGTGGCTCCACCAAGGCTGGAAGCAGGCTGAGGGCAAGAAGTGGTTAGGTTCGAGATAGACTTTGAAGATGGAACCAGTAAGAGTCTGGCCACATTGATGAAGGCGTGTGAAAGAAAGAATCAAGGACAACTCCGAGGTTTGTCACCTGGGCAACCTGAAGGAGGGAGAGGCCATCGAGTGAAAAGAAGAAGGCTGACAGGAAGAGAGACACTGACCTCCAACCCTTCCTGAAAATGAGCTCAAAGTGGATCACAGACCCAAATGGGAACACAACTCTAAAACTCCTACAAGGCAACATAGTAGAACACCTTAATGGCCTTGGGTATGGCAATGGCTTTTCAGACACAATACCACAGGCACAATCCAGAGAAGAAATAACTGATGAATTCGACTTTATTAAAATTTAAAATCTCTGCTCTGTGAAAGACACCTATCAAGGGAATGAGAAGACAAGCCCTAGGCTGGGAGAAAAAAACTTGCAGAGGACACATCTGATAAAGGACTGTTCTTCAAGCTGTACAAAGAACTCTTAAAACTCAACAAAATAAAACAACCTGCCCTAAAACTGGGCCAAAGACCTGAGACCTCACCAAAGAAGAGATATACATGGCAAATAAGCATATAAAAAGATTCTCCACATCATATGTCATCATGAAAATGCAAATTAAAAAACAACGAGGTACTGCTGCAAACCTGTCCTATCTGCAGCACGGACAACAGCAAGTGTTGGTAAGGAGGTGGAGCAACAGGAACTCCCACCCATCACTGGCAGAAATGCAAGATGGCACAGCCGCTGTGGAAGACATCTTGGTGGTTTCTTACAAAATTAAACATACTCTTACCAGACAATTCAGCAGTCATGTTCCTTGGTATTTACCCCAAGGAGTTAAAAACTATGTCCACACAAAAACCTGCACACAGGTGTTTTTGCAGCTTTATTCATAGTGGCCAAAACTTGGAAGCAACCAAAATGTCCCTCCATAAGTCAATGGAT
This sequence comes from Geosciurus inauris, assembly GCA_004024805.1. Taxonomy (NCBI): domain Eukaryota; kingdom Metazoa; phylum Chordata; class Mammalia; order Rodentia; family Sciuridae; genus Geosciurus; species Geosciurus inauris. The sequence continues at coordinate 90,170 of PVHX01002061.1, forward strand.
AAAAAAGCTGGTAAATCCACACAGTGGGATATTATTCAGTGCTAAAAAGAAATGAAAATAACATAGAGGAAACTTGAATGCATATCACTAAGTGAGAGAGGTCAATCTGAAAAGGCTCAATGCTGTCTAATTCCAACTGTATGAAATCCTGGAAAAGGAAACACTTAGAAGTAAAATGACCAGTGGTTGCAGGGCTTAGTGAAGGGATAAACAGGTGAGCACAGGGGATTTTTAGGGCAATGAAAATACTCTGTATGATACCATAAAGGTGGACATGTGTCTTATATATTTTTTTCAAACCCGTAGAATGTACACCACCAAGAGTAAACTCTAAGGTAGACTATGGACTTTGGGTGATAATGCAGGTGCATGATATATAACAAATACACCACTCTAGTGACTGATGTTGATAATGGGGGAGGCTACACGTGTGTGGGGACAGGAAGCATATGGGAAGTCCCTGTGCTTTCCTCTTTGTTTTGCTGTAAATCTGTTCTCTCTCCAATCCCCACGAAATCCAATCTCTGTGTATCCTCCCCCTGCCTTCCTTAAAAGCCTTTGTTTTTTTAGAGGACTGAGGGCTGCCCATTGGGTTTAGCAGCATGGAAGTCACTAGTGGAATGCTGGGGGTGAAAGCCAGACTCAGCAGGCTTAAAGGTGAAGTGTAAACCTAAAATGTGTGTAAATTTTGCCTCAAAAGGAAAAAAAAACTGTAAATATTATATAGACAGTAATAGTGTTCATATTATTTAAGGGATAGTACCTAAGGAAAATAAAAGTATTGATATCTTCTATTTGCTTTGAAATATATACAAAATGGGATGAAATGATGGCAGGATATTGGCATGGATGTTTAGACTGTGATGAATCAAGTATAATAGAACATGGATGGTGGAATCCAGGTGGTAGATCCCATAAGCTTTCAATGGTATGGTAGTTTCCACATTTTATTGTTGTAAAATACATATCACATAAAACTTACTATCTTAACCAGTTTTAAGTGTACAGTTCAGTGATACCAAGTACTTTCGTAATGTTTGGTACCCATCTCTACCATCCATCTCCATAACTCTTTCAACTTGTAAGCAAGAATCCCTCTTTCCTGTCCTCTCCCCCACACTCCTGGAACTACCACTTTACTTTCTGCCTTTATGATGTTGACGACTCTAAGTACCTCACCCCTTGAGGTATCTATCCACACGTGGGATGGTCGGGTCTTGCGTACCATGCTTTGGATATGGTTTGAGTATGCTCCCTGAGGTTCTTGTGCTGGAAGCTTGGTCTCCAGTGCGGCTATGGAAAAGGTGATAGAACCTTTAAGAGGTGGAGCCTAGTGAAAGGTGATTAGGTCATTGAGAGTGTTGCCCTTGGAAGGAATTGATAGAGATCTCCTAGGACCTTGGTGAGTTCTCTCTGGTCTCCTGCCTCACCACATCCGGCTTCATCTCTCCTCTCACAAACACTTCCTCCATGATGCCATCCACCATGTTGAGATGCAGCCACAGGGCCCTTGCCAGAGACAGTGCTATGCTGTTTGGAGTTTCAGCTTCCAAAACTGTGATCTGAAATGATCTGTTTTCTTTATAAAGTATCCAGCCTTAGGTATTTCATAATGAAAAAATGGATAAATACAATGTAGTAATTTTATTCTCAGTTCTTCCAGGAAAGTTCATACCATTTTCCACAACAGCTATACCATTTTATGTTTTTGCCAATGCACAAGGTTTCCACTCTCTACACATCCTTGCCAACACTAGCTATGTTCTGCTGCTTCAATAGCACCCATCCTAATGGGTGCAAAGTGGGATCTCAGTGTAGTTTTGCATTATATCTCCTTAACAATTAGTGATGTTGAGCATCTTTTCATGTGCTTATTAGAAATCTATGCGTCTTCTTTGGAGAAATGTCCATCTGTTCAAGTCTTTTGCTCATTTTTGAATTG
>PVHX01002061.1:92211-180141 GCA_004024805.1 Geosciurus inauris
TTTTTTTTTTTTTTTTTTTTTTTTTTTTTTTTTTTTTTTTTTTTTTTTTTTTTTTTTTTTTTTTTTTTTTTTTTAGTTGTAGATGGATGCACTATCTTTATTTATTTTTATGTGGTGCTGAGGATCGAACCCAGTGACTCACACATGCGAGGCAAGCACTCTACCACTGGGCTACAGCCCCAGCCCTTGATGTGTCTTTTGACACATTAAAAATGTTAATTTTTATAAAGTCCAATTTGTCTATTTTTTCTTTTATCACCTGTGCCAAAATCCAAGAAATCATTATCAAATCCAACGTCATGAAGTTTTGCCCTGTTTTCTTCTAAGAGTCTCATAGTTTCAGGTCTTAATTTAGGTCTTTGATCCACTTTGAGTTAATTTATATTCATAGAATTAGTGTGTATATATACATGCATATACACATGTATTTAATTTTCAAATTATACTTATACTTAATTTATATACATGTATTTTATATGAGGCTTCAACTTCACTCTTTTTCATGTGGATATCTAGTTTCCCAATCTCCATTTGTTTTTGGGTTTTTTTTTACATTTTTTTATTGGTTCTAATCAGTTATATCTGACAGCAGAACTCTCTTCAATTCATTGTACACAAATGGAGCACAATTTTTCACATCTCTAGCTGTACACAAAGCAGGGTCACACCATCCATGCAATCATACAGGTACCTGGAGTAATGATGAACATCTCATTTCACCATCTTTCCAATCTCCATTTGTTGGACACAAAATTTAGTTTAATTTTCATAATAATATGTTGGGGAGCAAGAGTAGAAGGAAAAGGCAAGGGATAGAGAACTATAAATGATTCTTTCAAAGAATTTTGATCAAAGGAGAATAAAGATGAATGGCAGCTGGCAATTTGGGGTGTGTGTGCATTTAGATAAGAAAATTAACAGATGCTTTATGCTAGTGGAAATGATCCAGAAGAGAACAAATGAACTGTTGTTCTGGGAAAGAAGAATTGGCTACACGATGCCCTTGACCAGACCCAGGGGGTTAGGGTCTAATTTACAACGGTTGAAGCTTTAGCCAGAAGCACAGAAACTCCTGTAGGGACACAGGAGGACGGCAGAGGCATGGGGGCAGGTGCTAGCACTCGCGCAGATGGGAATGGGGGAGACGAGGCAAGTTCTGTTCTGATGTTTCCATTTCTCAGTGAAATGGACCATAAGTGCCAAGTGAGGCCAGGAGGGTTTATGAGTTGAGGAGAAAGAAGAAGGAGTGAAATAGCCATGCTGGAGAGACAAGGAAACATGGCATCAGGGCAAAGCAGGGCTTGCATGGCAACATTAAAGTCCCATTAGAAGATCATGGTTGAGATTTTCAAAGTGAGACCAGTCAGCATGGCTATACTTTTTTCTAGTCTTACTTAGCTTCAGTTTTATTGTCTTTTGGGTTTAATTTAATGTTTTTGGTAGTACTAGGGATTGATCCTGGGGCCTCATACTAGGGAAGCACTCTACCACCAAGCCACTTCTCCATCCTTTCTTAAATTTTATTTTGAGAGAGGGTCTTACTAAGTTGCCCAAGGTAGACTTGAACTTGTGATCTTCATGCCTCAGACTCCCAAGTAGCTGAAATTGCAAGTGTGTACCATGGTGTCCAGCCTAATTTAAATTTTAATTAAATTATTAAGTGGATTAAGAACTTAGGATTTAAGTTTTGATTTTCATGAAGTCCAGTTTGTCCAATTTTTTGTTTGTTTGTTTCCTGTCCCTTTGGTGTGAAATCCAAGAAATCATTGCCAAATTCTGCACAGGAAGAGAACAAGCAGAGAACTGGAGTGTACTGAGGATTCAGTGACTGTAACGACTGACTGTGGGATGGCAGCTGGAGAGGGAGGGGATGGGAACATTAAAGAACGATGGGCCTTGCTGTAGTCTGGATCTTGAATGTCCTTTTCCAAAGACCCATGTGCAAAAGGCTTGGTCCCCATGGTGGTGCTCTTGGGGGGCATTGGAAACTTTAAGAGGTGGAGCCTAGTGGGAGGTCTTTAGGTCATTGGGGGTGTGCCCTCAGAGGGTATTATAAAACTCAATCTCTTCCCTTCTCTTTTTCTTTGCTCCCTCACTCATGAGATGAGGGGCTCTGTTCTACCATGGGCTCCTGCCTCACCACAGTCCAAAGCAATGGAGCCAACTGATGGGCTGAGATCTCTGAAACTGGGAGCCAAAATAAACCTTTTCTCTTTATAAGCTAAATATCTCAGGTATTTTGTTACAATGATAGAAAGCTGACTAACACAGGAGCACTGGAGGGTTCCAATATCTAAAGACCATCACAATTTGTATACCAAAGAGAATGAACTACAAAGATAAGATAATAAGTAAGGAGTTGGATGCATGAAACTGATATTGTGGCTTATGGTTACAAACAAAATATGATCATGGGAGCAAAGGACTGGGGTTGAGTGATGGTCAGGATCATTGGAGGAGGGGTGGTCAAGGAACTGAAAGGGAGGGCTTGAAAAGATGAGCCACACATGACATGATGACAAATTAGGGGTGGAGTCAGGGAAGAAATCTACAGTGAGCTGGGAGCCCAGACCACCAAGAAAAGAGAATGAGCCAGAAGACAGTGATAGTGAGGGTGATGGAATAAAGTGAAATTAGAGACTTTTGGTGATGATCCACCATGAACTCCAGAGGGCACAGTGCAAGTTGAAGGGGACAGACTAGGACATAATAGAGCCACGTGGAAACTGCAAGCCCGAGTTGAGGAGGAACCTGGAAGTCTGGGGTCCTAGAGGTTATTCCCCATGGCCAGGAAAAAAGTTTCAGGGAGGTGAGTCCTGACCACTAGGGCAGATAGTGATGCTGAGGTGGGAGGTGGGGACAGGCAGAGCTGAGGGTCTGGAAGGACCCATGATCACTCTTGTACCTAGCGGCCAGAGGAGAATCTCAATCTGAATGATGTGTTCCAGGCTGACCCTCAATGGGACAGCTGCTTCTGGGAGGCAGGGTCACACTGACCAATGGCCCCTGCTTCACCCCAGGTGACCAGTGTAGAAGACCTGCCTTCTGAATGAGGCTCAGCCCTCATTCAAGGCTTCCTCTTGACCCTAAATAGTATAGAAAATGACCCATGGCTTTCCACACAAGACCTCCAGCCATGTGCATGCAGTTCTATTGCAAGAACAGTGAGCAATGCTTAAAGAGGAAAACATTGCCCTCCTCTTTTTTTTTGGTACCAAGGATTGAACTCAGGGGCACTCGACCACTGAGCCACATCCCCAGCCCTATTTTGTGTTTTATGTAGAGACAGGGTCTCACTGAGTTGCTTAGCACCTTGCTGTTGCTGAGGCTGGCTTTGAACTCATGATCTTCCTGTCTCAGTCTCCCAAAGTGCTGGGATTACAGGTGTGCACCACTGCACCAGGCTATATTGCCCCTTCTTACAGATGAAGAAATGGGGTCAGGAGGGAACACAGCAGGTCAGCCATATGGAGGAGCCCCATGGATGTGGCAGTGTGTGTAGTGGTTAGAGAGCCACCCAGCAGCCAGGATCCCTGGATTGGCTCCCAGCTGACATTTACTAGCCATGTAATTCAACTTAATCCCTCAGTGACCCAGTTTTCTCACCCACAAAGTAGAAATGATATTTACTTCTTAGGTGCATTGGAAGGAGTAAATGACTAATTCCAAAAAAAACACTCACTTAATGTCAGCTCTTGGGAGAGTCACATGGTCAAAACACACCAAAAGCCAAACACCTCTGGACTTCTCAGTCACATGAGCCAAGAACTGCCTTTTCTTTGTGGGTTAGGCCAGCTTGAGTTGAATCTTCCTGACACAAATGCTCCATTGGATAAATAGGGAAATTGAAAATCAGAGGGGTTCAAATGATTTACCAAAGACTTGAACCCTGGTCTGCTTCTGGGAGATGGACCATGCCCCTTCTTCAATCCAGGTGGCAGGGGTAGAAGACCTGGACAGGCAGGCTCAGCCCTTGTTCAAGGATCCCAAATTGACCCCAAATTATACAGAAAATGGCCCATGACTGAGGAGCTCCAAGTCCTACTGCATATTTTCCATATTATCAATTCAGTCAACCTACTGGTCAACTCAAAGACAGCCTCCCAACCTCCACTCAAAGCCCATGTGCTCAGGACCTTCAATTATTTCTAGTCCAATGTCTTCCTTCCAAGGGACTCCACAAAGGCCAGGGCTGGACATCTGGGGAGAAAAGAGAGGCTGGTTTAGCAGCCTCCTGACCTCAGGCTGATCACCATGGAGAAAAGCTGCATGATCATAGGCGATGCTGGGGAGGATGAATATTCACATGGTCCAGTGGTCCAGGTCCCAGGCCCCTGCTCCCTGGAATGTGGAGAGTAGAGGATAGGAGGAGAAATGTTCTCAGATAGGCACATGTCATCTGCAGGCCTCAGTAGCCAGGACAGTTTGAGTACAAGGAGGCAGAGGCCCAGGATTTGACCTTGAAAAAGCCAGAGGACCCATCCACACTCTCCCCACCACCTCTGCCTTCTGCCCTATGTTGGCCAGATCTCCCTCTACTTTTCTTCTACCTTTCCTCTTTCCACAATTGGAATTATTTAAAAGGAATTTATACAAGTGAGATATAAATAAAGACAAATATTGGACCTCAGTTCCAGGTAAACCACAAACTAGAATTGGAGGCATAGACTAAGGGGATGGGGATGGATGTAGTGGCACATACCAAATGTGGTATTTCACAGTTGCTATGGTTGAGCTTCCTGTTGGTCAAAGCGAAAATGGAAAATAGTCAATTATATAATCCAGAAAATCTGAGTAGTACAGACAGACATAATCTGCCATCCAAGGAAGCAAAAAGCTTTTTCCTACCCTCAGCCCCTAGAGAAAACTATTACTATACAGGTGATGCTGAGTACTGTCGTGTATAGAGTTCCTGTTCACATCTCTGAATATAAATGCAATAACAGGTTTTATAACCTTATTTCTTGAAGTATCCTTTGAAGAATACCAGAACAACTCCAGAATACCACTCAATGAGAGCCATTAGAAAGTGCAATCAAACGCAACTTCTTAATGGCTTAGTTCTCTCAACAACATTTCCCAAACCATGTCTCTCAGAACCCCAGTGCTATACACAGCATCGGTAAGTGTTGTATAAAAAAAGGTTCTGGGGCTTTGGGATATAGCTCAGTCAGAGAGCGCATGCTTTGCATATGCAAGGCCCTGGGTTCAACCTCTAGCACCACCATTAAAAGCAGGGAGGGGGGGCTGGCATTGTAGCTCAGTGGTAGAGCGCTTGCCTCGCATGCGTGAGGCCCTGGGTTCGATCCTCAGCACCACATACAAAGCAATAAAATAAAGACATTTATTTAAAAAAAAAAAAAAAAAAAAAAAGCAGGGAGGGGATCCAGCGGCAAATAAATTAGACAAAATTGGGATTCAACAAAGTCAAGGAGGATTTTCAACTGTGGTTGACTTCAGAGGAGCACAGAGGTGGGGCTTCTGGGATAGCAACCCGAGCTCCAGGTGGAGCCTTGGCAGCAGACATTTGGCAGAGTGACAGCTCTCTGTAGTCACTTGAGCATAGGGTGAGGGTGGACCACAGAGGCCAGCAATAGGTCAGACAGTTTAATCTCATGACATTGCAGCTGCCTGACTCTTTACCAATGAATTCAATGCAGGACCTGAAGCTTAGATCAGAAATGTCTTCAGCAGGGTGGGTTACCTGCACCTGTGACTTCTGAGGCGATCTCCCTCTGAGGTGATCCCCTCTCAACTTCTGCACTTGCAGCTAGGTGGGAAATTCTACCCCTACTTTAGGCTGTGAAAAGCCTCAGGATGGAAGAAACTGCATTTAAAAGGGGAAAAAAAATAGTTCTACTGAAAATAAATGAGTTCATATTTGTACAGCAATTAAAATAAACAAATATGTTCTATTTGGAGATTTGGAAGGATGCATATGTTTCAGGTCTCAAATATCACAGCAAGCACAAATGTAACAGAGTAAAATGTGAAACCTGGGTGCATGCGACATTTTCAGACTCCAGAGACATTTTGTCCTTCCCCTGGGATGGATCGGCCTCAGGTATGCCCAGACCCCACCCGCCCACATCCACTTGTCTTTAAGAAACCCTGGCTAAGCCATCACCAAACCTTCTTATCACATTCCCGAGAAAGATCAATTACAGCCAGGTCAGTTACAACCCATGGGGCATAAATTACTGAGCAGGTACCAGTGGTGTTAAGGGAGGTTAGATAATCTTCCATCATTTCCTGAAGTGTTATTATCTTCCTTTTATCAAATTAAAAAACTGAGCTTCAATGTGGTTGAAATTCTGGCCCAAAATCATATGGTTGGAGCCGGATATTCAACAATAAAGTTGGTGTGGATGATAATTAGGCAAGGCGCCTTTAAAAAACAAAGTTGTTCCCAAGCCAAGATGGTAGGATAAGAACATGCAGGAACACACTGTTAACAGATCATTTCGCAGCAGTAGTGGTAAAAAGGACTTTCAAGTTCTACCGTCTATATTTCTGTGATATTTGGGGCGTAGCAACCAATGTTTACTTCATGGAGGTTAACATAGGAAGGGACTCTTCAGATGCTGACCCCAGAGACTTCCTGTGGTCTGAACTACACCTCCTCCATCTGCCTTTTGATGATGTGGCTTCGTGTTGAGCTGGCCAGGAGAGAGAGCGAGAAAGGACCTAGCCAAGTTGACATCTCACTACTGTTTACCTGATTTCTTATTTCTCCTTATCAATGAACGTGGCCCCCATCCCCAACCCTTCTGAGGGTCTAGAAAACTGAAAAGAACATTATATAATGCAAGTTAAAGCAGGGGATGAAAACGTCTCTTGTGGCACAGGAGCACATAGGCCTTGGGTCACTCTTGGCTGTGTACAAAGTCTGACTGTCTTGTCAATGTTTGACCCTGCCTGAGAGCAAGCAAAGGTTTCTTTTCTTCATCTACGGTTGTGCTACTCAGAAGTCTTTCACTAGGAAAGAACATGAATCCAATTTGAACTGACTTAAGAATAAAAATGGGGCTGAGAGCCTAGCTCTGAGGGCAGGACACTTGCCTATTAGGTGCGAGGCCCTGGGTTCAGTCTCTAGCACCGTGTGCATGCACGCACACACGCAAACACACATACACACACACACACACACACACTAAAAATTAGGATCAATTTTATGAGTTAACATAATTTAAAAATCCAAAGATAGATAGTTGGCTTTAGGCATGACTGGATTGGGCTGTTCAAATAATGTCATCGGGCCTTTGTCTGACTCTTGTCTCATCTTTCTTTTGCCCTGACCTTACCCTTGGGTTGGTTCTGTACACGCTATGCTGCTGGCAGCTCTGGGGTTCCACCCTCAAGCTTGGAAACCCAGCAGAAAGGGCAACTTCCCCCAGAGTTCCAACAAAAGTCCCAGAATTGAATCTCATTGGCGGGTCTTAGATCACATGCCAGTGCCTGAACCAATGGCTGCAGCCAACAGGATGGACTCTGCTGATTGGTTGGCCTGAATCCTATCACATTGACCCCTGCAGAGGTGAAATAAGAGACGGACCCAAGGTGATGATGGTGGGGAGCAGTGATTGCCTAAGGTGAAACCCAGACACTTTTACCCCCAAAGTAGAAAAAGGGTGCTGGGCACAGGTGCCCAAGGCTAGATCCAAGACCCTCCTTCCACTGGGGAAATATGTGACAGAGAGAAGTAACTGATTGTGGAGCTGAAGGCTGAGGAGAAACAGGATAGGATGGTGGAGGGTGGGATTTCAGAGACAGAGGGTCCAGTAGGGGAGGAGACCTCTGCCCGCCTGCGCTCAGGCACACAGCACTGCAGTGCATGCCCCTGGGGTGAAGGGGAGGGCGGAATTGGAAGAGGTGGATACCACGTGACCATTGCTAGGAGACACAGCAGCCAGGGACCGCTGGGCACGTCTCTCTGGACTCAGCACGGCCTGCATACCGAAGGAAAGGGCATGCCACCCCACCTTTCTGGCATTCGGGGCAAGGTAGAAGAGTCACATTTTCCTAATTACCATGCTGCATCTATCTGCCAGCCCACGTGAGGCCTACCAGCTTGAGTCAGCTGCCTGGAGGCCAAGTGCATCTGTATGAATTGATGAGACTGAGTTCCATGAGGCTAAGGACCAGACCTTGGACACTGGCAGGTCCTCCCCCTGTGAAAGGCCCCTTGGCAGACTTCCAGCAGGCCTACCTGGACCACACCCTGCCCCTGCTTCCAGGCCTTCCCTATGGGGTCAGGATCCCAGAGAGCACAGAGGACCCGGGGCACAGGGCTGGCCCAGAGCAGGATCAAATAAAGGGCAGCCGCTCTTGTGACAGCTGGGCACATGCCTGCAGGCCACACACAAGGCTAATGGCACCTATTATTAGGTGCTTTTGTGTGGCCAGGCACCAGGCACCGATGAGATGCTCATGAATCAGTAACCATTGATAACCGTTGTTGTGACCTTAAGGGACTAGGAGGAGCTGAATGAGGGCTGAGGGTGCTGAGCACCTGAGGACAGGGGTGGGGTTTGTTTTTCTGTTTGGGTGGCCTTTCTCCAGGGCCACTTAGAATATTTCTCTTACCACATTTTTCTTTTCTTCTTTTACAAGGCCACCCGATTGCCAATGTGCTCAGAGCACAAAAAAATTTCTTCCCACTGATCCTGACACCCAAAGGTTTTCTCTGAGACCGGCCCACAACAATGTTTCTCAAAGTGGGGTTCCCTGGCCACACACCTCAGACCCAGGAAGACGTTTGCTAACTGTGTAGATTTTTTTTAGATTCCTATCCAGACCTGCCAAATCTTCAGCTCTGGGTCTGAGGCTTAGGCATCTGTATTTTAAAAGGTTGGGAGAGGTCTTGAGGGGGGTTGCTGATGGATCTCAAAGCTCACCAGTCACATAGGTCACATAGGCACTCACCAGTCACCTGGCCCCAACAGGAAAGTCCTGATTCATTAGGCCCTGCCCCTTTTGGCCCTCCTATCAGGCAATTCAAAGTCTCCAGGCCCACAAGTTACTGATTAACCCTCGGTTTCGAGTAAAGAAATAATAATAACAGAGGAGACACTGAGCCACAGGAAACAAGCCAAGCAGCCCTGGGAGAAAGGGGGACCCAGCTGCTGTCGCAGGCACCCAGAAGAGCAAACAAGAGGCTGGAGGCATCCAGCACAGGGTCAGGATCCATCCAAGTCACAGAGGCGCTGGCTGACACTTCCCGTCCATGCCCAGGTGCCCAGCAGGCGTTTGTCACCGACTCTGTGCCCACGATGTCCTGCACCGAGGCCCAACCACAGCCACCACCCATCTCAGCAGGAGCTACCACCACTACTACCATCACTTCAGGGTCCCCTGGGTGTCGCCGTGGCTCCGCAGAGGGCGACCTGGAGTGCCTGGTGTGTCGGGAGCCCTACAACTGCGCCCGATGCCCCAAGGTGCTGAGCTGCCAGCACACCTTCTGTGCCGTCTGCCTGAAGCTCCTGCTGTGCCTGCAGGAGGACAGCTGGGCCGTCACCTGCCCACTGTGCCGAAAGGTCACCACTGTCCCCGGGGGTCTCATCTGCAGCCTGCGTGACCAGGAGGCGGTGGTGGGGCGGTTGGCCCAGCAGTGCCTGGAAGTGCGGCTCTGTCCTCAGGGGCTGGCGGATGCCGCCACTTCAGAAGCAGGGCATCACCCCAGCTTGGACGAGCAGGACGCGGTGAGTGCCAACCGCGTGGCGGCGCGACGCCTGGCAGTGCACCTGCTCCTGCTGGCCCTGCTCATCATCCTCATCTTGCCCTTCATCTACCCAGGCATCATCCGGTGGGTGCTGGCCCTCGTTATGGCCCTGGCCTTGCTGATGTCCACCCTGTTCTGCTGTTACCCCCACAGCCAGGGCAGCTGCTGGCCCTGCCCCAGGACTGTCTCCTGCAGAGAGCAGAAACACAGCCAGATCGCTTCCATCGCCTGAGAGCCTGGGTCCTGGCCGTCCTGGCAGCCCCTGTGCCTCTTGGGACCCTTGACTTTCACAGCCAGCAGGGTAAGGGGCTATGAACTGGTGTGCCTCCCTTGAAGATGACTGCCAGCCGGACTTGCACGTCAAAGCCAGGATGGCCATCTCAGGTCAAGAATTGTGTGCTGGGACAGTGGGCTCCCACCTGCCCTTGGTATAGCATAGCTAAACTGTTGTGGGGTGGGGAGATGCTACAAATGGGGGCTTCCTATTGCTCTTCCTCCAGTGCCCCTGGTTTTCCTGTGTCCCTTGATAACAGTACTGCAGTACTGACCTCATTGCAGAACAAATACAACCAGGACTCCATGTTTTGGGGGGTTTTTTGCAATTGCTGTGGCTGGTTTTATTTTCTCCGTTTGGCTTGGTGCTTCGTTTTGGGGGCAGTCTGTGCACATTTCTGACTGTTAGGCATTTCGCGCGCCCGGAAAGCGGGAGCCGCAGGACACCCTCTTGTCTTCCTCTAATGTCATCCGTTGCTCCCATCCCCACTCACCCAAGGTTCTATTGTTGGGATCTCCCACTGAGTCGGCCCCAGGGTGGGAGGGAGAGAAGCTGCAGGGGGTCCCATGTCTAGCAGGCAAGAGCTGGGAAGGGGAGAGAGGCGCGGGACTGGGTACTGCTCTCAGCATCACCACAGGGTCCCCTGCTCCGAGTCATCAGTCCCCACTTAAAGGAGAATCTTGGGGCTACAGGATTGTCCCTATGCACATGCACAGCGGGTACAGTGGCCCTTTGGATATGCAGTCCCTCAATACAGAACCCAGTCTGTATGGACGGTGCTGTATTTGTTAATGCGTCTCATGTCCTATTTGAGCTCTGTCATAAAGATAAGAGGCCTCATAAACACAACGGTCCTCACCAAGTACCCAGCCTCGCCCTGAGAGTCACAGTGTCTTCTTTTTGTGGCCACTTCTGCTTCTCCACAGAGAGAAGGCATCTGCGGGGGGGAAAGACCTCCCGTGGGGTCAGCCAGAGCTCAGCCTGGGCTGGACATGGGCGTGCAGGGGAACAGACAGCGGCAGGCGACACACTATTTTCTTCCAAAGGCCACATAATCGGGAGCAGACTCGGAAACCCAGAGGGGTTCTCCAGACACCATGCACCATCTTGTTCTGTCCCTTTCCTCCTGAGAGGATGAGAGTTCCTGGCTGGGCACAGTTCATGGTGTCAGGAGCGATGAGATGCACTGAGCGGGGGGAGCGAGGTTGAGCCTGGCTCCATGCTGCTGAGCAAGGTCTTTTATCTCTCTGAGCTTCCTTTTCCCCCCAACTGAGCTAGCTGACCTGAATTATTACTAAAAATCTTGGAAGCCCCAAGAGCTGAGGACACCACTGGACTCCAGATCAACAGACATGGGTCACATCCCCCGTGGGCGCACGCAAAGAGAAGTCTACACATTTGTGTGCAATTCATTGTTCTTCAATTCTTCAAAATTTAAAAATGTTTTCTTATATTTGCCAAGTAACTCCAGGTGCTGAGGAAGAGTGTGTGGGCCCCTGTGGACCCACGCCTGGGAGTTGGGCCATGTGGGCTGAGAACACCCTGTCTCCCAAGGATAAGTAGATGACCAGACCATGAGTTTGGGATGGCTGCCAATTGCACAGGGAAAGAACATCTCTCCCCGCCCCCTCCTCCACTCCCATTCTCTCCAGTTCTTGGATCCTTCAAGACAAAACCTCCACCAAGGTTTCCATTGCCGATGACACCATTTCCACCATAACTGTGGTAGATGTTCACCCCAATTTTCTCACGCCAGGCATCACCCTACCTGCAACTGTGCAGATTCTAGTTGAACCTTCACAACAAGCCTATGAAATAGAGGCCGTTATTATCCCACTCATACAGACTGAGGATCAGAGAGGGCAATTCCCCTTCCAAAGGTTGCACAATCAATACCAGAGCTCTTTCAGAAATTAACGCAGGGCTCTTTCTGCCTTGTGGCACAGTCTTCTTTGCAGGAAGCTCCAGAACAACCCAGAACCTGAACCCCATTTGAGAGCTTGGGAGGGATTGATTTCATGGAGAACTCGGGAGCCTCCAAGTTCCTATGGTCAGGTGCTCAGAGAGGCCAGAGAATTCCAGAATCTGTCGTCTTGCTAAAGAAAAAGAAGGAAATTGATAAAAGGACAACCCTCCTGTACACATTCACAGCAGGCACCAACTTCCCTGGCAGGGAGCCATGCTGGCGGGAACATTGGTGTCCCAGGCCCGAGACCCCACCCACCCCGTCTTTGCCCCTGAGCAAGTTACTTTACTGCTCTGAACCTCACCTTGTGAGGATCAGGAGGACCCTATAATAGCTAATCTCCTGCCAGCCTTCCTTGCATGCATGTGGTAGGTCCCCAACTAAAGTACCCTGTGCCCCTGGGCAAATGTGCTCTGACACCTCTGCCCCACCCCCTTCAAAGACCAGCTGGTTCCAACCATCTTCTGGCCCTTGGGGAACAGAGGGCGCTGGCGGCCAGTATCTGCCCAGGAAGTAGGCAGCGCTGCAGAGGGTGTGAGACAGAGAAACCAGAGAGGCGCCCGGCTGCAGGCGAGCTCTGGCCCAGGGAGAGGAGGAAGTTGCCGAACTTCTCTGATCCTTCCACACCGTCTATAAAGTAGGAGGGTGGCAGACATCTCCTGGGGCCTTTGTGACAATTCAAGATACTGTCGGATGAGAATCCAAGCCCTGACTAACGAACTGCCTTCATCATTGATCCTAGGCCCCTGGGAGGATGGTTTCTTGGAGTTGTTCAGTGTGACGGCCAACAAGGGCCCAGCCTTGAAGGCAGGGGAGAGGCCAGTTGTCAGTGCAGGTGGACATGGTGGAGACATTCCTACTCAGGTCCTCCAGGGAGGTCCGAAGAATGGAGAGGAATCCAGGCCACAGGAGAGGAACTCCATCCCCATCAGATGCGTGCCCCTCCTCCCTGCCTGGGAATCCAGGGACCCGGCCTCAAGTTCAGTCTCACCACTCACAAGGAAACAGGTTCCAGTGTGTAAGTCACAGGGCTGCTGGGGAAATTCATGAGCGCATCCATGTGTGAGCACTGGTATCATTAGGAGGTAAAGACAGGAGGGGGAAGATGGAGAGAGAGAGAGATGGGGTTGAATTCTAGAAAGCTCTAGCAGGAAGGAAGAGAACAGACTCATTATTGAAACCTGGGCGCTAGAATTCTCCCTTATCAGCCTCAGCATCACAACATCCTCAACAATAATAATAACAATATAACAATAGTTTCAGACAATATTGATTGCACTGTGTCAAGTGTATTGCATTATTATCTCATGTGCTATAAGGGAGATACTAGTATTAACCCCAAGTTATCAAGAAGGATCCTGAGGCACAGGGGAGTTAAGTAACTTTCCTGGTACCACACAGTGAGGTGGTGGTGAAGCCAAGAGTAAGACTGCAGAGGTCTAACCCCAGAGTTTAACCTTTGAATCTCTTTGCTATACCAGAGGGAACATTCCTGGCATACCAAAAGTACTCAAGATGTGTGGTCTTGAATGAAGAATTAAGAAAAGGAATGAAGAATTAAGAAAAGCAGCTTTCTCCAATTGGGCCATAGCTTCCTAGCTTACTGGGAGCCTACCTGTCCCATCCCCCATAGCCACTTCCTCACCTCACCTTGTGGTCCTGATTCATTATTGGAACCTCTTCTCAAATGGCTGGAGGAAGTGTTTCAGCCTTTGCTAAAACAATTCAGTCTTTATGGCAAAAGCAGAGCTCTGGGTACCTGGTACCCAAAATTCCTATGCAAACATCCCCAAGCCCACCTGCAGTCTAACCTACTCTTCCAGGAGTTCCTGGGGTGGCCAAGAGGCAGGTGTTTGTGGGCTGGAGCATCCACATGCCTGTGTGTGAGACCCCACGTGGTAGGGAATGGAGCTGAGGATGGGGACAGAAGGAAGATGGCAGTGATCCAGGGGCCGCATCCTGCCACCGAACTGCCAATCATCGAAGGATTCTAAATTCAAGCCTGGTCTTCCAAGTGGTTTTGAGGTATATTTGTCAGGGAGGGAGGTAAGGATATATTTTATTGGTAAATTTGCACTCTCCTCAAGTTTCACAAAGGTTAGAACTGGCCTGTACCCACCCACCAGGGTCAGAACCAATCCCCTTTGCCAGCTCTTTGCTTTCCCAGACTCCTTTGCAGGCAAGGGTAGCCATGTGGTCCAGACACATGATCCCAGCAAGAAGTTTTCTCAGAAATACTTTTCCCTGACCATGGGAGAAAAACCCACAAGCAAATGCTCAAGGGTAAGCCTCCTTTTCTCTCTCCTTTCCTGTTTTTGAATACAACAGCTGAAGGATCTGAGGCTTAGAGCTGAGGGTGCCATCTTGGAGCCCCAGCGTGATCCAGTGAAGGATGATAGCTGACATGCTAAGGATGCTGAAAGGTGAGAGGAGCTTAGGTCCCACTGGTGTCCTTGAGCTGCTGACTAATTCCAGAACCAGTCATCTCTGGGTTTTATGTTCGGTAAATTATCAGCGTCATTATAATTCAGTCAGCCTTTCATACAGCAGCAACTGACCATCCTACTGGAAACGTCCCTTCTAATGGCTAATGAGAGAAACCTGTCTGGCTAGAATTCTGACTGGGACCATCTTTCCCCCTCGTGGGAGGATTTTCCTATAAGTGAAACCAACCCAGAGGAAACTGAGAATGTATAACCACTTTTACTTTTGATTTTCTTTTCCTTGTTCCGTTTTGTTTTTTTTTTCTTTTATTTTTTTCAAATCCTCTCACTTTAATTGGCTTCATGTTTTCAAAGGAGATCCATCATGGCCGTAAACAAACAAACAATCAAACAAAAAACAACAAAAACCCAGGATCATTTGCTATTATAGAAAGTAATCAAAATATATAAAATGAAATCAATGCTGATAATAAATAACACTGAATGCAAGGTGAGACCCTAGGTTGGATTCTGGGACCCTGATGACAGGAGTTGGGAAACTGGTAAATTAGTATGTACTTTAACCAACAGTCCTGTACCAGGTGCCACATGTACCATGGTTAAATGAGATGCTGGGAGGAACAGGGTGAAGGATATACAATTCTCAGACAAGAATCGTCTGGCTTATCTTTGCAACTTTCCTATCGATCTAAAATCCTTCCCAAAGACAAAATTTACTAAGTAGACAAATAACATAATTAAGTCCCTATTTGAGATGGCTGAAGGTTCAAGGTTAAGACCAGTTTTCCTTTCATTAAAAAGATGAAGAAGTGTTGCGCTGGGATTGCGGCTCAGTGGTGGAGCGTTTGCCTTGCATGCGTGAAGCACTGGGTTCGATCCTCAGCACCGCATAAAAATAAATAAATAAAGATATTGTGTCCATCTACAACTAAAAAAAAAATTTTTTTAAAGATTAACAAGCCGGGCGCCGTGGCTCACGATTTTAATCCCAGCACTTAGGGAGGCTGAGACAGGAGAATCGTGAGTTCAAAGCCAGCCTCAGCAATAGCAAGGCGCTAAGCAACTCAGTGAGACTCTGTCTCTACATAAAACACAAAATAGGGCTGGGGGTGTGGCTCAGTGGTCGAGTGCCCCTGAGTTCAATCCCCGGTACCAAAAAAAAAAAAAAGATTAACAAATATTGAAGGAGCATTAAAGATTCAGTAGCAGCCAACTGTGTTCTTAACAGAATAAGGATTGAAGGAAATAACTTTCTCACTGTCTGCTTCAAGGTGATTCGAGGCACGTGCATACACCAGCTGAAAGTATCTCTATACCACAGTGATATGGGTCCCACACAGTACAAAATATCAGATTGGGGACAAGCACAAAGCGCTCTTAAGTAAGAAGCAGGTAGAGGTCATCTTCCATGCCTCTGTGTAAAGAGATAAGGTAGCAAACTACAAATGCCTGCCTCACACATGAGAATCATGGGGGGAAATATTAACCAAACGACTTTAACTGCAAACCTCTGCCACTCAGCTCTGCCAACTCCAGTCAATGGGTCAATTAACAAAAAGCTGTTCCATTCTTTGGGTCAAAGATGCCTTAGATACACAAACTAGAGGTTGCTCAGCGACACAACGTCCATGGTAATCCTATGCATCTGCAATGCCAGTCTCTTTCCAGGGGAGCCCTGTTTATTTCTGAGTCTGATAAGAAAAAATGTGACCACAAACATCCTTCTGGGCCATTCAATTTCAGGTTCAGCACAACAGCTTCCCGGGGACCCTCTTTGGGAAAGGATGTGGGGTGCCTTCAGTGACATCACCACAAATTCAGTTCCATTCAACAAATATTTAGGTCAGCCCAGGCCCCAGGACAGACATCAACAGGACATAGCAAAGAAAGCTTCTTCCATTGGGGATCCATTATTGGTCTCTGAATGTGTGTTGGTATTTAGGTCTGCAGGAAGGCAAGGTGGCAGAATCAGCCAGGCCTGGGTCCAAATCCCAGCTCTGCCTCCCTGAAGCTCAGTGATCGCAACCACATTATTTAATTTCTCTATGCCTCTTCTTTCCTGAGAACTGGGGTTAATGACAGCAGGTACTGTATCGAATTAAGTGATATAAAGTACGTCTGGAAAGCACATACAGCCACTCCCAAGGGCAATGCTGCTAAACAGTATTTGTGGTTATTTCTATCATTTAATTCTAGACGAATTAAATCCAATCACTTAGTTGTTCCAAACCTGATGGAGCATCAGAATCACTAGTAGCCCTTGTTAAAAAAGTAAAAATTCCTAGGCCTCCACACTTCTAAGAAATTCTAAATTGGGTAGGTCTGGTGGGCCAGGGCCCAGTAGCCTATGACTACATTATACACTTTTATTGGGTCCAGCCGGTACATAGTAGGTACCCAACAAATACAGGCCCTTCCCCAGCCTGGACTATCGCAACACCTTCCTCATAAGCTGCCTCTGTCCACTCTTGCCCCTCTGTCCTCCCCATGGCAGCCAAATAATCCCAGCAGCCCACGAGGCTAATACAGGAGGATCTCAAGTTCAAAGCCCAAAGCCAGCCTCAGCAATTTAGTGAGGCCCTATGCAACTTAGTGAGATCCTGTCTCAAAATAAAAAGGGCTGGGGATTGGCTCAGTGGTGAAGCACCCCTGGGTTCAATCCCCAGTACCAAAAAAAAAAAAATAAGGTGAGATCATGCCATTTCATTGCCCAAGCCCCCTACACCTCCCCAACCATAGCCTCTCAGATTAGATAAGATGCCACATCAGTAGTTCCTAACCCTGGGGCAAAAATTAGAAATACCCAGTGGGCATATGACCAGTAACTGTGCCTGGCCTGATCCCAGACCAATGGAATCAGAATTTCTGGTGGTGGGGCCCAAGTAAGGCCAACAAAATGAAATATATTTGAATTTTAGAAACACAATGAGTAGTTTTTTTTAGTATAAGTGGATCATATACAATTTTGAAACGTACTCATATTAAAAAGTATTCGTGTATAACTGAAATTCAAATATAACACCGCCTCATGTTTTTATTTGCTACATCTTGCATCCCTAAACCCGAACATCAGCGTCTTTAAAAAGCTCACACTACCAGTTTGGATCTTGAATGTCTCCCAAAGGCCCGTGTGCTGATGAAGGCTTTTGGCAAATGGGCCTCACTGAAGCAAGTTAGGTCACTGGTGGGGGTGGGGACTTCAAAGAGGATGTCGGAACCACAGTCTCTTGTTCTGTTTCTCATTGTCTTCTCGTTCTCCCCTCCCTCTCTTTCTCTTCCTTTCTCTCTCTCCTTCTCCCCCACTCCTCAGGCCCAAAACAGCAGGGCCAAGCTGTCATGAACTAAAACCTCAAAACCTGTGAGCCCAAATAAACCTTTCCTTTTTATAATCTGATTTTCTCAGAAATTTTGTCACAGTGATGGAAAGCTGACCAACATACCGTGATTTGGCCCCTGCTACCTCTCCAGGCCCCTCTGGTCTATTACACTCCACCACACACCCAGCGCAACGTCTCTGCAGCTGCTGGGTCTGCCTGGGAAGCTCTGTCCCCATAACCAGTAGGTTTCCCCTAGCACCAGGTCACCTCAGTGTTCCCTGGCCACTCCTTGCTGCTTTGCTTTATAACTGTCATCACAACCTGTTGGATTAATTTCTCTACTCTCCCCATCTCCTAAAACAGAAGGTAAGCAACATGATTTTACTGAAAAAAAGAGCTTTGGGGGGCTGGGGTTATGGCGCAGTGGTAGTGTGCTCGCCTAGCACGCGGGAGGCACTGGGTTCGATCCTCAGCACCACATAAAAATAAAATAATCTGTCCACCTATAACTAAAAAATAAATATTTTTTTTTAAAAAAAAAGAGCTTTGGAGACAGGCATGGTAGTGCATGCCTGGAATCCCAGCAGCTCAGGAGGCTAAGACAAGAGGATCTCAAGTTCAAAGCCAGCCTTGGCTGGGTGTGGTGGTGCACACCTGGAATCTCAGCAGCTAGGGAGGCTGAGGCAGGAGGATTGCGAGTTCAAAGCCAGCTTCAGCAATGTTGAAGTGCTAAGCAACTCAGTGAGACCCTGTCTCTAAATAAAATACAAAATAGGGTTGGGGGATGTGGCTTAGTGGTTGAGTGCCCCTGAGTTCAATCCCCGGTACACCCCCCCCAAACAAACGAACAAACAAAAAAGAGCTTTTTTTCCTTCCTCTACTGTATCCTCCATGCCTAGAACACTGCCAGCAACTGAATAAATCCTGGTAGAATTAGTCAATGGTTAATTCAAAGGTTCCCCTTGCTGGGCTTGGTGGCACATGCCTGTAATCCCAGAGACTCGGAAATGGAGGCAGGAGGACTCCAAGTTCAAGGCCAGCCTTGGCAATTTAGCAAGATCCTGTTTTTAAAAGTAACATAAAAAGGGCTGGAGATGCAGAGTGGTAAAGTATCCATGCAATCCACTCCCAGTACCATAAATAAATAAATAGTTCTTTAAAAAAACAAAAAAGTCTTCCTGTTCCAACATAACCCCCTTAATATTCTTTTGGGGGCAGTTGATACGAAAACATCTTATTAGAAGTGTCTGACCAATAAAAAATTGAATGATGTCTATTGTGCTCCCGGCACACCACGCGCTGTTCAAGTACACTCACTGAATCCTCACGTGGACTCTTAAAGGTTGAGGAGGAAACAAAATCCTGCAGCGTGTAATAACAAACTTAAAAAATAAAAAACCCTCAAAGGCATAACCAAAAGAGCTAATAATGCTTGCTCCACCTTCTCTCCCTGTACCCTTGATTATGGGATTATGTCCAGTGGGGGTGATAGGGATGAGGGGCAGGTGCCAGGCAATGACTCTAACTGGATCCAATGTACAAAGGCAAGTTCATTAGACACAGGGTCTCTTGACAAATTAGATGCAGGGCAAAGCCTCCTTGCAGTGAAGTACCTGATCCCACAAAGCCCATTTGAGCCCGACATTGAGCCAAGTGGCTAGAAGCCCTCTGCTGTCACCCACATCCATATGGTTAGTACTCCATCTTTTGTATGTATGGTACTGGGATGGAACCCGGGGCACTCCACCACTGAGCTACATCCCCAGCCCTAGTGTTACTTTAATTTTTGTCTGTTTGTTTAGAGATAGGGTCTCACTATGTTGCCCAGCAGGCTTGAAACTTCTGATCCTCCTGCCTCAACCTCCCAAGTAGCTGGGATTACAGGCGTGCCCCATGACACCAGCTTATTATTCCATTTTAACAAAGCCAATCCTTCATGCCCTTGAAGCCTACAGATGACTGGTCATTTGGCCCTCACAATAACTGTCTGGCTGTCCCCTCCTGGTTCTGATTGGCCGGTGGATGAGGAGATGGAAGCCCCAGCATTCTAGTAAGCCTGTGAGTCACAGGTTCCAGGCTGGAATGCTGGTCTCCGACCCCATCCACTCACATCTTTTCCTCCCACAGTCCCAGACTGTGCTCACCAGGACAGAGATCAACAGACTTGAGGCCATGATGATTCATATTCCTTCTCTGATACTCATTAGCTCTATGGCTTCTGCTGGGTCTGGACCTGAGCCTCAGTCTCCCCTTCTGTAGAACCAGTGTGATGAAAATTCACAAGGTTGCTAGGGCAACAAGTCCCTCTACCAAGTGCCCAGCACAATTCCTGGGGCTGGGCACAGAACAAAGGAGGAGGCAATGGAGACCTCCAGGCCTGGGGTTTTTAAATTCTAGTGGCAGAGGCAGAACATAAACTGGCAAACAGGAAAATATACAAAATAAGTTCATAGAGGGTAAATGGTACGGTTAAAAGACATCAGGACTGGAAACCCGGCGTGTGTGTTCACCGCCTTGACAACAAACTGTACCTGGCACATAATAGATGCTTAGTAAACATGTGTTCAGTGACTGAATGTGCTGGATAGTCAGGGAAGGCTTAGAGGACTGGAAAGTCAGAAACAAACCAGGAGAAGTCTGGGGACAGAGCCCCAGGCACAGGGGCCCTGGGTGCAAAGGCCCTGAGACTGGAGAAACCGAAAGTAGAATGGGGAGTTGCCGGTGTCTCGCTACTTTGTAAACTCAGTGCGGTCCCCTCGGGCGGAACAGCTGATTCTTTATTTCGCACCAGGCATTGAGTTCAGGGTCCCCGGCGCCCCGGCCCCGCGCCTCCGCCGAGCCCGGCCCCCTCGAAGCCCGTCTCCCGGGCCGCCGTCCCGCCTCCGGCGGGCGAACGCGCAGCGCACGGGCTCGGCCCGTCACTTCCTGAGGCTGCACCCCTGTCGCGGCGGGTGGCGGGTGGGGACCGTCGCGGGCGAGCCGAGCCCGGAAGACCGCGCTCCCGCCGCGCGTCCCCGCCGCCCATCCGGGAGGCGGCGCCGGCGACGGGACGGGAGCGGACGGGACCCGCCGGCGCGGGGCGGCGGGAGGAGCCAGGAGGAGCCGGGAGGAGCCGCGCGGCCTGAGGCCGCCGCCGCCGCCCCAGGTAAGCGCACCCGGCCCGGCCTTTGCCCCGCGGCCGCGCCCCGGCCCCCCGGCCGCCCCGCGGGGACGCTGCTCGCGCTGCTCGGCCCCCGGAGCCGGAAGTGCCCTTAGAGATCAGGCGGGATGGCGGGCGGGGAAACTGAGGCCGGGCGTCCCCGGCCGGCCCTGCGCCCCGCCGGTCCCCCAGAGGTCACCTGACCGCACCCTTGATCAACGCGGGTGGCCGGGCTGGGCGCGGGCGGGAAGGGTCCTACCCAAGGTCACACGTTGCCGGGCGTCCCCCATCGCTCGGGCTCCCTTGGGGCACTGGTGAGGGAGGCCGCTGGTGCAGCCCCGGGGCCACAGCTGGCCCCAAACCAAGGGGGTCCCGGGAGCCTGGAGAAATGCCCAGGTCCGCGAGTCACAGGGGGCGTGGCTTCTCGCCCTGTCGCCTGCAGTTACATGAGGGAGGGGAACTGCCGCTACTGACTTTGCAAACAGCTGGGTACACTGAGTCAGGGAAAGAGAAGTGACTTCCCCAGGACCACAAGGCTAAGACGGAGAAGAGGATGAGAACCGGGTTACCTCTCTCCAGAGCTTGACGCGTGGTTAGGCA
The DNA here is from genome assembly GCA_004024805.1 of Geosciurus inauris. Classification (NCBI taxonomy): domain Eukaryota; kingdom Metazoa; phylum Chordata; class Mammalia; order Rodentia; family Sciuridae; genus Geosciurus; species Geosciurus inauris. Next base: position 113,673 of record PVHX01002061.1, read on the forward strand.
CAGAGCGGGTCTCTTCAGCGTCCAGTCTGTGCCCTTCCTGCAGGCACACTAGTTGGTCTCGGTCTAGAGACTACTGTCTCCAGGGAATGTTTCACTTCTCTTTGCTGCAGTGTTCATTACACTGCAGAAAACGCCAAAATGCTTTAAACTTTGGGGACATCCATTCATTTGATCACCAGACATTCCTTGAGCACCTACTGTTTATCAGTTTGTGCACTGCTTAGGCATTGAGAATACAGCAGTGAACAAAATGAGTCCTGTGCTCAGGAGCATGCTCCAGAGGGTGAGATGGAACACCGCCCTTCAATCTGGGGAAGAACAGTTGGGCAGAGAGGAGAGACCATGGGAACGTTCCCAACTGAAGAGTGTTATACAAACAGGGCAGGAGATGGAACCTCCCTCAGGGGGTGGTAGAACAGCATCAAGCCCTCTGAGCCTTTGGCCTTCAAGGGCCTCTTTCCAGCTGCTTCTACCAGCCTGAGCTTTCCCACTCCCCAGAGATTTGGAGGGCCAGGTAAGTGAGTAGAGGGTGATCCAAGGGGAGCTCTACAGAGCCTGGAAACCTAGTGCTGCTATCTCCTAGCTATGTGACCTTGGGTGTCTTCCTCTACCTCTCTGGACCTGTTGTCTTATACAATAGGGATCATAATCCCTTATAACACCAGTGAGACTGTCAAAATGCTTCGTAAATGATGAAGCTCAGTGCAAACTGTGGCCTCTATCAGATGTAAGCAAGGTGTGTGCTAAATATCTTTCTTCCCTTCTTTCTTTCTTGTGATGGGGACTGAGCCCAGGACCGTGTGCATACTAAGCAGGTGCTCTGCCTCTGAGTGCCGCCTCTGGCCTAAGCGAGGGTGTATTTCTTTAGAGGTTCTGGTGACTTGATGACCTGGTGCTGCTCCCAGGAAAGAAATGTTAGAGGCAGAGGTGGGGGTGGCCAAGTTCCAGGTGAGGAGGCCAAGCTCCCTCCTGGCTCCAGAAACGGAACACCCAAACCCCGCCAGCATTTTAGCACCGCCACCCTGCAGGGCCACCCTGCAGCCTGGCGCAGCATCAGACAGGCGGGCTCAGCTCCTAGCCTGGGACTTCCTGAGTGGTCCTAAGCAAGGCAACCTCTCTGGAGCACCTCAGGCTCCTCATTTATAAATGTTATCATGAGGATCAGAGGACCTGAAGCCACCAGGGGCACAGGGCAGAGTCTGGTGCTCTTGGAACCTGCTGACTATAAGGTCCCCAGAGTGGTGAGGTGGACACAGTTGACCGCGTGGGTTGCCACAGCTCGGCCTGTGCTCCCCATAATGATTGGAACCCAGAGAATTTTTTTAAGCCTGAAACCATCTTTCTGATCATGGGCACAGTTATCAGAGGGCTACAAAAGCAGGACCAGCCACCTGGGCTGGCAGATATGGGACCTGAGGAATGTCATTTGGTGGCTGATTTTCAAGGCCTTTCATTCCTCCTGAGTGTTTTGTAAACACTGCTGTTATAAACTGCAGATTGGGAGGAGGTAGTCTGCAACAGGAATCCAACTCACCCTCTCCTTAGCTGCCCTGTAACTGGCAGCCAGACCTGTGTGGCTGTGCCACCTAATGCCTAAAACCGGTTTCCTGATTACTTAGAGCAAAGAGCAAAATCCTGTAACATGGACCATAGGCCCTGCACCCATGCCTGGCCGCAGCCTTCAGCCCAACTCAGAGCTCTATCAACAGCCCTCTCTGCCCACTTCCTTGGGGCCTTTGCAGTGCTTACCCTGGGCTGTGGCTTCTCCCTCTTTTTCGGTAAATACCTCTTCATTCCTCAGATTTTAGCCCAACCCAAATCTGCATTTTAAATAATGCAGGCCACTAGTCCAGGAAGACATGTCAGAGGTTGAACCCAGGGTGGAATTTTACACTGTTGTTGGGACTGATGTTTGGCTGTCCCTATACACCCGCCCATGGCTTCCAGGAACGGGTTTGAGTTTGCTTAGTAGATGCTCAGTGATGAAATCCACCTGCAGGGAGTACCGCTTGAGTAAGCTGGGGACCTGTCTTGATATTAAATTGTACTGTCCTTCAAAAAAGTACATGGAGTCATTTCTCAGTTGTGGCAGTATGGCATTCATTCATTCAGCACATGGGGACTGAGTACCTTCTCTGCCAGGTGCTGTCCCAGGGTTAGCTGGACAAATCCAGGAAGGCACGTGAGCTCCCTTGGTGAAGTGAAGGACTTGAGGTCTGAGTCACACAGGCCTAGCGTGTGCGTTTGGAAACTGCCACTTGCCAGCAGTGTGACCTCAACTTTGGTGAACATCAGTTTTGTCCCGTATAAAATGATCTCTTCTGAACAGGATCGTGAAAGTAGGTGCCACTTGGGCATGGGGACCCAGAGCAAGAGAAGAGAAGGAGCTGAGGCCTAGGGTGGGAACCCCACCTGGACTGGAGCAAAGGAGTGTGCTTGGGCTGAGGATGACTGGAAGGCCACCCACAAAGCCATCACCATCACACTGGGCTGGCCAAGAGGAGAGAAGTGAGCCAGGGGACAGCTGGGGACCAGGGAGATGAATCCAATATGGTGGTTTTCAAATTTGTGTTTGAAGTCTTTGGGGTTACTGCAGGGTATCAACTTGACCAAAGAGAAGCAAGTGCCATGAGAGTCAAGGTGGCTACCTCGGGCTAAGACCCAGGCTCAAGTTTAAATACCACATTACCTGTCCAGTGACCTTGACCTCAAGACCTGTCTGTCCCCACCTGTAAAATGGGGATAGTAGCACCTGCCTCAAAAGTTTGTTGAGAGGAAAGGAGCTGAAGCACCCAAAGACACAGCACGTAGCTGACGGCAACCAAGCATCCGCTGTTAAAATTTACATTTTTTTTAATTGTGATAAAACACCTCCCATACAATTTACCATCGTAACACTTTTATGCGTGCAGTTCAACAGTGACAAGGATATTCACACCAGGTCTCCAGAACTCTTGGACTTTCAGACCTGAAACTCCGAACCCATTAAATGACAGCCCTCGACTGTCCCCACCCCTGTGGCCACCTTTCTTTCTCCTTCCTGCCTCTGGAAATTCCATCATTCTAGATACTGGACACAGTGCAACCCTGCCATCTCCATCTTTCTCCGATTGGTGCATTTCACTTATAGGGTAACACGTCGGCATTTCCGGCCCTTGTTGAGGTGGGGGGATGTTCGGTTTGTGAATGTGCCATGAGCACCTGGCTACCTCCGCCTCTCCTCTCGGCGCTGGTGAACGCCGCCTGAACGTGCTGCAAGTGAATACCTTTTTGAACACCTGCCTTCAGTCCTTTTGAATGTGCATCCAGAACTGGTGTCGCTGGATCATTTACTGTCGCAGTTGGTGGGGTGGGGAGGGTGCTGAGGGTTCTGCATCTCCTCTTCTCCCCCAGGACCAGAGAAGGCCCCGGGGCTGTACAGAGCAGTTTGAAAACCAGTGGGTCCAAAACCATGGACAGTCTTATCATTCCTGCCCCGCTTTCCCAGACAGATCTGCCTCTTGGATCATGTTCCAGGTATCTCACGTGGAAATCACCACACACTCAGCAAGTGCTTGTGAGTACCTGCTGTCCTTGAGCACGTGGGCAGAGGTAACAAGCAGTGATCAAAGGCCAGGAAGTGGTTTAGTGTGTCAGACTGTGACAGGTACTATGGACACAGCAGAGCCACAGGGGGAAGGAGTTGGATGGGAGGCTGGGGGCACAGTGGCTTCAGTGAAGTCACTGAAGGGAGTTGCTCTGTGGCCTGGGAGCAGCCAGTGCACAGGCTGTGATGCCTGGTGCCTAATGGGGTCAAGAAAGGCAAGGGTACCGTGGCTGGAATACAGCGAGAGAGCGGAGGGCAGAGGCTGCAGGGTCAGATCGCCCGTGGCCTCGCTGCCATGGCGAGGGCTTGGGCTGGGTGAGAGAGAGATGGAGAGTTTGGAGCTGAAGAGGGGCGTGACCTGATGTGGTCTGAGATGGCACTCCCTCGAAGTGACGTGATGAATGGCGAGGGCTGAGGGCAGGGAATTGGAGAGGGCCCTGCTATGACCCACAGGAGAGATGCAGTGGCCTGTGCCAGGGTGCGCCCTGAGGAGGAAGGGCGTCTGCCCTGATGGCAGCAGATGGGTCGCTGCCCAGTCCTACCCTCCTGCCCAACGTCCAGGCTGCTGAAGCGAGGGTGGGGTGACAACCCTCCTCCTAGACCAATATATCTCTTCCTGCTTGTGCAATGCAATTGTCCACAACTCTGGGTTCTTCTGTCCCAGAACCATTGCCATGGAGACCTCCAGAGATGCCTCACTGACCTCTGGCTCCCAGTTTGACTTCCAGATAGAGATGCAGGATGAACGGGTTTCTCTCCTACGATGCTGGGGCGAGGACAGGCCAGGGAGGCAGTAAACTGGACTGGCCTAGAGTCCTCCCTTCCGGAAGCATCTCATGACTGTGTGTGTGTGTGTGTGTGTGTGTGTGTGTATTTTACCTTTCAGCTACCGTCTAGAGTTTCTGGCCTAAGGACTGGGCTGGGATTTCTTTAGCTAAATGCTTTTCCTGTTCTTGCCTCGAAACAATGAATCTGCTGCCTGCCAAAGACACGGGAGCCATCTCTCTATTAATTATTTGACTGCCCTGCTGAATCGTGTAAAAATTCAACTGTGAGCAGAAATAGGAGAGAAGGAGGAACATTGCCCCCACACACACAAACCATTCCCATTTGACCTTGACCTGCACCAACTGCTGGGGGCAGGGAGGCCACAGCTGGAAAACCAAGAGTTCATTCTTGCTTGCGATCTTCTGAAGACCCAGGTCAGGCAGATTTAAGGACAATATTAACTTTATTTGGTTTCCTCCTCCGTGCTGAGTTTAGAATTTTTCATCTGCTGAGAAGAGGTCCCACCGGTTGCCTGTGACACTACAGCTGTCCCCGAGCAGCGCCGTGGGAGCTGTGGAGTGAGGACAGGGGTTGTGGAATGTGTCTCCACCCCCATGACTGACAAAAGACTCAGTCAGCATTTTCTTCAGTGGTGGACGTGACTGGCTAAACAAGGCCACAACTGTAGAGCTACAGAATGAGGCAGTCTGGTTCCAGAGCTGTCCCCGTCCACCCCAGCCTGGGCCATGCTGTCCAGCTATGGGGATGGCTTATTTCCCTGTAGTCAGTGCTCTTCCGGGTCAAATGTGGACCTTTCGTGGAGTTCCTGGGTGTCCTCACAGTGCCTGGGTGGGGACAAGACCCCTAGGAGGGTCTACTTCCATCAGTGACTTCCTGCCCTGCATGCTGCTGGGCCAGCCTGTGCACATTGGACTCGCAGAGGTACTGCTGGCCTGCCTGACCAGCGGGGTCTTTTTCTTGCCACGGGACTCCAACAGTCTCTCAAATCAGTGTGGCCTTTCAGACACCTTTGAGAACCCCATCTTAACTTTGGGCTGGACCCTGGATCAGATCGAGGGGTGGAAGCCCCCGAGGACCAGCATACACAGTGCAAGTGACACATCCCTCCCCAGCAACTGCCCCACATTCCCTCAGCTGGAAGAGTCGGGGGCCCAGCTCATCCTAGCAGACAGTCCATGGAGCTGGCACCCTGGTCCTCCATCCTGCCATGATGGACGGCTGAGAGCTGCCTCCGTCTTTCCCTCCAACCTGGCCACTTTTGTTACTAATCACAGATGAACCGGACTTCATTAGTCATGACCACAGCCCCACTGGCTTATCTGGCCACATGGGCCAGGACCTTCTAAAACACTCCCCTCTAGGAATGGAGAAGCAGAGTTATTTTTAATTGATTATCTTTTTCCATTATAAAAGCCACTGATAAACTCTTGACAGAAAATGCAAAATATGGAGAAAAATGAAACAAAACCCAGTCTCTAGTCCCTCAGCCTCCACCGCCAAGAGACAATGATCGTGAATCTTTGGATGTATTTCCCTCTGGCCTTTTTGCTCTGTAAGACAGAGATTGTATTGGCATGTAGGTAACCACCTCTGTAGGATAAAAGCAAACCCTGATGTGTAGCATTCACCAGTCCCTGTGGTGTGTGCCCACCATGGCAATTTCAGACTGCCACCGTCACTGAGCACAGCTGGGAAGAGAGGCTCAGGACCTCTCGCCAGCCGATGTGGGCCAACTCCAGCCCACCATGTTGTCACTTAAAATATCTGGTTTTTTTTTTTATGATCTTAAAATTGATCATTAATTATTGAAAATTCACAAAACATAAACACATACAGAAAAAAATTAAAATAATCCAGAATCTAACCTCCCTCCATCTCTGCCAGCATCCTGAAACATGGCCTACCAGCTCCCTCTCTGCTGAGAGACATTCTAGGTAACTTTCTAGAGAGTTCAGAAGCAATATGGATTTATGGCAGAAAATGTGAGAAATACAGAAATAGCTGTGATATCACCTTTCAGAGATAATTTGGAAAGATGTTCTAGTTGTTTCGAGGTGCCCTGGTTTGGGGCTCTGGAGCCACCCTTGGGTAATTTCAGACTCTTGGCCCCTGTTGTATGTCCCTTCCTGTCACGGACATGAGGCCTTCCGAGAAACTGAGGCACTGCAAAGACTCCCTCTTCAAACCCTGATTCTTACGATCAAGTCAGAAAGATTGCAGACCTGTCACTCAGAGGAACAGGAATGAGTTTATTGAAGGGATAAGGAAAAGGGAAAGGAGACACTATCAAGGGAGAGAGTGGTTCCTCTCAGAGAGGAGAGGGACAACGTGCCTCTCCTGCACTCCAGTTTTACTGGGGACCCCAGAGAAGTTTCCCGAGAGTCCTGTCCAGGTCCACCTGTTGACTTTTGACTGACAGCAGGGTGACATCAGACTTTCAAGTCCCCACTGTCATGGCAACTCTAGGTCACCTTGGCCCATGTTGACTGTTTCTAATTGGATTCGTAACCATGCATTCTTACAGATTTTATGGTTACAGGGGACCACCCTTATCTCCCAGAGTTTCAGGATCTGGTCACAAAAGTCTCCTTCAGGATAACTTGGGTTTTTCCTCCTGGCAACATTATCTTGGGCCTGCATTTCTCCTGCAGCAAACAGGTAGTTTGCTGAGGAATGTGACATGTCCTGACCCCTGAAGCCAGGCAGGGCTGCAGGTAAATTGCTTCTTGGAAAAGAAAGTGTGTGGGGGGGTGTCACCACAGTGGGGCCATTTTATGGAATTATTCTCTTACCTCATATCCCCACCATCCTCACCTGTCTGTTCCCTAACCTTCCCATCACAAGCGTGGGAATGAGTCCTTCAGGGAGAGAGCCATGGAAATCCAACGCCCACTTATACCTGAAGCCAGCCTAGGCCTTCACTCCCATACCCAGGGTTTTCTGAGCACCCTCTCTGGCAGGCACATAGTTGGGCACCAGAATACAGGTGTGGAAGACATCCGTGTGCCCAGGCTAAGCCAGGAGCCTGTTGAGCCACAGCTCTGGAACTTGGTGAGTGCTCAGTGGGTGGAGGCTGCTGGCCCCCTGCTGAGAAAGGCCTTGGTCGAGGGACAAAGGCCCAGAGGGGTGACAGACTCCTAGCAGGACAGACTCCCAGCTAACTGGCTCCCTCTGCTGCAGATTTCCTCCAGGCCCCATGCCCTATGGACCCACAGGCTGGTTTTTCTGGTTTGCTCCCCCAAGGCGATTTGCACATTTCTCTGAAGAACCATCCAGAAGCTGAACAGCCTGCCTTCAGACTTGGAGAGAGGAGAGGCCCACGGTTGTTTCTCAAAACCTCAGTAAGTATTGTTGAAGGTTTCTTTCTCCTTCAGACCCCTCACCGTTTAAGTGTCTTATTTCCAAGCTGTGTGTTGTCTCTGGCAAGCCAGCTCCCTGAGGGGAATCCTCTGTTGGGCTTGGCTTAGTCCCCAGCATGGAGCAAGGTGCCTGGCACCAGGACATGTTTATTAAGTTAATAATGGGTTAATCTTCCGTGATGTAAATGTTGATTTGCAATTTACTTAGGCCTTAAGAAAATATCTGTAAAATTCTATACAGACATCCTACTATTTTTTTAACGTTTATTTTTAAATAATTATAGACTCAGGTAGTTGCAGAAATAGTACCCAGAGGTCCCACCTACCCTTACTCTGCTCCCTGAATGGTTGTCACCTTCACAGATAAGTCTAAACACCTTGCCTGGATGTCTGGGCCCCTCAGGGCATGACCAGTGGCACACTCCCCGCCCACTGTCAGTGCCCTGGGGATGCCGGGCATCTTTTGGGTTCTTCAAGAGCATGGCTCCTTCCCCCTCTGGGTGCTGACTTGTGCTTCCTCTCTGCCCAGAACACGCCCTTCCCGCCCCTCCCGCCTGGTCTGCCATCTCCCTGCTGCTTCCTCTGCTGGAGCCCCCTCCTCCCTGTCCTCCCTGTCCTCCACCCAGGGCTGCCTCCCTGGCCACCCTGCAGGCCTGAGCAGGAAGGAATGCCACCTGGCAGCTGCAGGCAGTGGTCACCGGCTCCTGCTTTGGCACTTAAGTCCTCACCCCGCCCTGTTGTTCTTCCTGGCTGATGGTCCCTTGTTCACACGGGGCTGTTAAGAGCCCAGATCCTGCAGCCAGACCTCCTGCACTGAATCTTGGTTCCACCCCTTAGTACCTCTGTGACAGTGACCAAGTGACTTAATTCCTGTTTCACTGGGTGTTGGTGTGTTATTGCCTGTCTGCCACCAGAAAAGCCCCTGAAGAGCAGGGAACTGGATAGCATCTGTGGTCCCCTGACCTGCCTGAGGCACAGCAAGGCCTTCCCTGTGGAGAGACACCCTCCCCTCCATTCCTCCCACAGGTATCTGCCAAACACCTGCGGTGCTCCAGGTGCCCAGGAAGCTGGGGGACATGCAGAACAGGGCACTGGGACAGAGGGGCAGAGATACTTTAGCCTGAGGGGTCAGGAAAGGCCTATCAGGGGAGGCCACTTTCAGGCTGAGCCCAGATGTGGAGGTCAGGGAACAGCAGGCCAGAGGCTCAGAGGAGACCAGCTTGCACACTGAAGAGCAGAAGGACATCAATATGGCTGTAGTGTAGTGAACGAGGCAGGCATGGGGTGCTAGATGGAGTCCTGGGCAGCGGGGGCTGGACGGAGCAGGGCTTCCTGCACCCACCCCGGTGGGAACACTTTGGTAGTCTCTAAGCAGGAAGTGGCTGGATTAATATATATGACCCAAAGGTCGCTTGGGCGTCTGTGTGGGATACATCGTGGGGGCCTAGAGCGCAGTGTGTGGAACGGATTCAGCCTGAGCTGAGCTTTCTGTGTGCTAAGCTTGTCCCCCGTGTCCCCTGTACAAGCCAGGTCACACTTCTCTGACCAAAGGCTGTTTTTTTCTTGAACCAAGGACTGACGTGGGGGTCCCCAGACACCAGCCCGAGACAACACCCTCCTGGGCTCCTCTGGGTAATCGGTGCCATTTCCACAGCCTCAGAAGGTGTGGGGCATCGCTCAGTGGAGTGGAAATTGCTGAGTGTGCTGACATTATGCTGCCACGCTTGGCGTGGCCTCGGCTCGTGGCTCTTGCTGTCCCCCTTTCCCCACCACCGTGCTGTGGGCTGATCCTCCAATCCAGGGAAAGCCACACTTTATCTCAAGCTTGAGATCCTAGACCAAGCCATTAGAAATCAGTTTTGCGGGTTGACTTTGGCAAGGTCTCAACCTTTCTGAGTCTCAGTGTCTCCACCTGGAACTAGAGAGGGAAGACCCCCGTGCCGGCGTAGAGGAGAGAACTCAAGGTTTAAAGTCAGAAGGCTGATTTGGATCTCATCAATTACTCACTTTGGGAAAGTTGCTTGGCCTGTCTGGGCCTGTTCCTCACGTGAAGGAGGGAATCATCACGGTTTGTGCCCTGCTTAACCTTGCCTGGTACTGGTGAGAATGAAATGGATCGGAAAGTGCTTGCAAACTGTTGCTTGCTGTAAAAAGAAATGTTGATTTGTTGCTTTTAGCTACCTCAGAATTATTTTGAAATGCAATGAAATATTAGTTATTTGTCTTAATAACTCCTCTAAACAAGCAATATTTTGGGAAAAAAATGCTAGTGCTCAGCTGGGTGGCAAAAATCAGCATAGGGTGTGGTTATTGGACCAGAAAGCTCTTGGCAATGTGCCAACCATCTAAAACAGGTGGTGGCCAGGCCAGGAGCTCTGGCCCTGCTCTGTCGCTCCACCACTTACTGGCCCTGTGACCCGGGCCCAGTTACTTCTCTGCACCCGTTTCCTCCTTTGCCAGCTGGCCTCATGGCCTTGCTTGCCTCACAGAGTTCAGCGAGACCATGTGTGTTAAATCACAGCCCCAGGGCTGGGGTGGGCCCAGCGGGCAATGCCCAAGTTCAACTCCCAGCACTGCAGAGAGAAAACACAAAACCACAGCCCGCTGAGCTTCTATTAGTATTTCTTACACACAGGCCGCATGTCAGTCACGTTTCATTTATTTGTTTGATTCTTTGATGCATTTTTTTTTCCTTTTTGTGTGTGTTCTTTTTGTTCCCAGGGACTGAACCCAGGGACTGAACCCAGGGGCGCTTACCCACTGAGCCACACCCCCAGCTCTTTTTTGTATTTTATTTAGAGACAGAGTCTCCTCGAGTTGCTTATGGCCTCGCTAAGTTGCTAAGGCTGGCTTACTTGCTATCCTCCTGCCTCAGCCTCCCGAGCCGCTGGCATTACAGGTGTGCGCCACGGTGCCAGGCTCATGTTGTTTCATTTATGGAGCCCGAGCCCGTGCCAGGCTCTGTTCTAAGCCTTCTATGAGTACTAGTGCTCATGAGCTGTGTCTCTGCTGCTCGCAGCAACTCCAGGGTGCTGTGTGTGGCTACATTCAAAGGCAAAGCAATGTAAGTGCAGAGCCCCCCATCCCCGGTCTACCCGTCTACCAGGTGGAGGCGCTGGATTCACACCCAGGGTGTCTGCCCTGAGCCTGTTCCTTCCCTTCTCTGTACCTTCCTGGGGGCCACTGCCAGGACCCTCCCTGGCCTTGGGTGCCTGGCTCGGCTTGATTTGGCCCCCTTTTCTCACCCCCCACCTTCCCTGCTCCTCCTTTTCCCTTCGGGATGGAAGGAGAGAAGGAAGAGCCCCCTACCGCTTTCCTTCTCTCCTTCATCAATGGAAGTGAAACGTAAAGTGCACACGTCTGAAGTTCGCAGCTCAGGGATTGTTGAGTATAATTACACCCATGCACCCACTCCCGGGGCGGGATGGAGAGCAGTTCCATCACCACCCAGAAGCCTCCATGTGCCCCTTTCTGGCCAGTGCTCCCCCCAGGGCCCCCTTCTGACTTCTGTCACAGCACATTGGTCGTATGTGTTCTGCTTCCTATGAACAGGATCCTGTGGTGTGGGGTCTCTCACAAATGGCTTCCTTCCTTCCTTCCTTCCTTCCTTCCTTCCTTTCTTTTCACCAGGGATTGAACTCGGGGGCACTCGACCACTGAGCCACATTCCCAGCCCTATTTTGTGTTTTTTTATGTAGGGACAGGGTCTCACTGAGTTGCTTAGCACCTCGCCGTTGCTGAGGCTGGCTTTGAACTCGCAATTCTCCTGTCTCAGCCTCCCTAAGTGCTGGGATTACAGGCATGTGCCATATGCCCGGCACGCAAATGGCTTTCTTCTCACTGTGTTGTCCTTGGGTTACATTTGTGTTGTCATGGGTTGAGCCAGTGTTCATTCTTTTTCATTGCTGTGTAGTATTCCATGGATATGGCACAGTTTATACAGTCTGCCATAGGTGGGCCTGGGAGTGGTTTCCAGTTAGGAACTATGGTTGTCCCTCAGTGTCCATGTGGAATTGGTTCTAGAACCACTCACACGTGCCCAAATCCACTGATGTTCAACTCGCTATATCAAATGTCACTGCATTTACACAAGATTTGTGCACACCCAATGTGTATTTCAAGTCATCTCTAAATTGCTTGTAATACCTAATACAATGGAAGTGTTGTATAAATTGTTGTTCTACCGTGTTGCTTAGGGAATAACTACAGGGAAGAGAGTCCCTGCGTTTTCAGTGAAGATATGACTTATTTTTTCCAATATTGCGAACCTGTGGTCAGTGGGCTCTGTGGGTGCAGAGCCTGAGGGTGCCGAGAGCCACTGGCATGTGAGGGGGTGGCTGTGGACAATGAGGCACTTGTCTCTTGATGACAGAAGCCCTGATTTCCTGGGTGCAGGCCTGCTGGGGCATGAGGAAGTCGTGCGCTTAGCTTCTGAGGACACTGTCAGACCATGTCCAGATGGTTGTCCTGAGCCTCACTCCCCCAGCGGGGCATGATCAGGTGACCCGCTGGTTTCATCGGGCCAGTGGCGGTAGCCCATGGGGAGGTTCGTTCCTGTTTCTCTGCTGGCTGCTGGCTTGAGTGACCTTGCCATGTACTTGCTGGCCTTGGGGTGTCCTTGGTGACGCTTCTGTCCAAGTCTGCTGCCCATTTTTGAATTTGCGTGCTTTCTTTTTCCTAATGACTTGCAGGACTTGTTTGTACCCTAGGGACACAGGTCCCTTGTGGACGTGCATGTTGAAGATCCCGGTCTGGGGGCACTGTCGCCCTCTCACAGGTGACAAACAGAACTTCTCTGCTCTAACAAAGTCGATTGGATCAGTCTTTTCCTTTGTGGTTTATGATTTTTGTGTCCCCTTCGAGTGGCCCTTGCCCACCTCTGGAAGCACTTCTCACGGGCTCTTCTTCTACAGGGCTGGGAATGGCCGCATGGACCAAGCCAGGCCAGAGGCAGCCTCGGGTGGCCGAGCCAGCTGCAGAGGAGCCACACCAGCCCCTGGGCCGGGAGCTGACAGAAGCCAACCGCTTCGCCTATGCGGCCCTCTGTGGCATCTCCCTGTCCCAGCTGTTCCCAGAACCTGAGCAGAGGTGAGTTCTGGGTCAGGGAAGGCCTCGCGGCTTGCAGTGATTGACAGCGAGCAGCCGCGAGGCACGGGGGCCCTAGAAGTCGCTAGTCCGGTCCTGGTAGGCTCGCAGGGGCCTGCGGTCACACCCCTGTGCAGTCATCCACTCACTCACATCTGCCCAGGCATTCTTAAGCACCTACTGTGTGCCAGCTACAGTGGCACCTGGTGGGCATATGCAAATAGAATGAATGACACACGCACCGTCCTCCCTGGGCAGGTCATAGTCCATGGGGGACAGATCTGTTCGTTCATGACTTGAGCATTTGGTGACACCTGCTCTGTGCAGGAAATGGACGTGCAGGGCCTGGCTGCTGCCCCTGAGGTGCTTACACACAGTGGGGCCACCACTTGACAGAGAGACATGAGAAGTGCCGTGTCGGGCCCAGACAGGGTGTCACGGGAGCAAAATGACAGCTTGGAGATGGTGTTGTGTTTAATGTCATCGGGAGGGCACAGAGGGACACGGGGAGACAGGAGTTGACGTGGGAGCCACTTGTACACCAGGGGGAGGCAGAGACAGGAGCTAACTGTGGCTAAAAGGCCCAGTGCTGGGGGCGGGGGGTGCAGGAGACCAGAAACATCATTGCAGGACAGGGAGCAGCCTTTTAGGGACATGGGGACGAGCTCATCTGACACCCCCCAGGCTCAGTGGCCCTCAGAAGTAGACTGCTCAGGGCCTGAGCTCTCTGGGGACTTTGGTTTTTCTTCTTTGTCTCTGCACCAGACTGAGCACTTGACCACATTGGTCTCCCTGGGGGGTCACCTCCAGGAAGCCCCCCAACCTGCCCCTCACTCAGGCTGTGACCCTTTGCCACCACCACACACAGCTCTGGAACTCTTCCAGACCCCCAACCCCCATCAGAGGTCCTGGAGGTCAGGCGCTACCTCATTCACCTCTGAGTCCCTGGACCCTGCACGCAGCTCAGTGTGGCCAAGACACCCAGTAAAGTCTGGTGAAGAGGAAAGTAGGTGACTGATAGCTTCATAAGCAAGAAGGCATTCCGTGGGTGTTTGGCTCAACTCTGGTTCAAATCCTGACTCTGCCACTTGCCAATTGCACATGACCTGGAACAGATTATTTAACCTCCCTGAGCCTCAGTCTCTCCGTCAGTGGAATGGTTATCCTGCAGGGTGATGTAAAGAATTAAATAAGATGGTGTAGGTAGAACAAACAGCACAATGCCTGGCACATAGTAGGTGCTCAATACATGGTAATGGTTGCTTGCTAACTGGGTCTTACTTTTGTTGCCCCAGTTTCCTGGAACTTATTCCTACCAGTCAGGGTATTTGGGCTGCAAGTAACAGAATGCAGCAGTAAAAGTAATTGAAACAGTAGGAGTTTTACTCTGCTCACTTAGCAAGGAGTCAAAAAATAGGAAGTTCCAGGATTGACAGGGTACCTCAAAAGGTCTTTTGGGTTAACTTCTCAATAGTTCTCCATAGTCCTCTTCTGATCACAAAATAGCTGCTGCAGCTTCGTATATCACACCTTCGTAGGAATAGGTTCAAGGCAAGAAAGAGGGTAGGGAAGAAATCCTTCCTGGCATACCCCAAGGTTTCCTTTTGTGTCATTGGCTAGATTCAGTGACGTGCCTAAGCCTCAGCTACCAAGGGGCCTGGGAAAAAATAAAGGTGTTTGCCATTTTTAACCTCCACCATGGGAGTGGGTTCTGCTGGCCAGAGAGGAGGGGGTGGGGAATCACTGCTGCAGAGAAACCACCAGTGCCACCTGCATCACCATCCAAGGGGGTGCTCATGACGAGGGATGAGTCGATGGCCCCCACCAGCTATCGCAGAGCTGCTGCCCAGTGAGTCTCAGGTGTTCTCGTTGTTTTTAAGGACGTACGTGCACGGGCCCTGGGCTTGGTACCCAGCTCTACAAAAATAACAATAATTAATAATAAGGAAGCCCTACCCTCTGTCTAGAGGTTAGAAATAGCTTGGATGTTCGGTCCCCAAGCAAGCCTGTCTCCATCCCCTGTAAAAGGCCAACGTGCTCCCAGCTGTGGCCCATACCTGTGCCAGGATAGAAGGCTCCCTCTTTCCAGAAGCTTCCCTAGCCCAAGGAGCCTACCTGATAAACCCCTCCCAATAAACCAGGACACGTCCAGGGAGAACTCTGTGAACCTTCCTGCCAGAAACTGATATTTATGAACCTGGACTGTGAGCCAGTCCTGTCCTGGGCACCACCCAGGAGGGCACCGGGCGGTGAGCTGCCATCCCCAGCCTCCCACCGCCCTCATTCAGGGACCATTCTGGGCTGAGTGGTCTTGCCTCTGCCTTGGGACGTTTTCTTCTTGAAGTTTCCAATTTAGGAAGCCAGGCTGCCATGTGATGGATCTGCTTTCTGAGGTGCAGCGTATGTTTTTACAATCATCATCTTTTTAAAGTCCAGATGGGCTGTTAATTTCAGTTATCTTCAAAAAACACTCCACGGTGGTTTTTTCTACATGGAGCATAGGAACAAACTTACACAACATTTATTCTTGTCTGTGCTACAGATATCCTAGATGCTCTTCCTTACAATAGTTCTATTTATTTAAAAAAATGTAGACATCCGTGGGCTAGAGCGAGGTCAGCCAGCTCCTCCGCCAAGGGTCAGATGCTTTAGGCTCCTGGTGTCAAGAGCCTGTGTCACAGTTAACCAACTTCGCTGCGTAGCCCCAAAGCGACCATATGCAGTGTCTAATGGAGTGTGTGTGGCCGTGTGCCAATAAAATTTTATTTATAAAAGCAAGTTATGAGCTAGATGGAGCCCACGGGGCTGTCGTTTGCTGACCTCTGCTAAGGGAGAGGAGTTTTGGACTAGGAGGGGACATGAGAACCTGGAGAAGCTGAGCCTCTGCAGCCCAGGCATTGCCTGTAACATCAGGAAGGGCAAAGTGGCGTGTCCATGCCCCTGCCCAGGGAGTGCCCAGCACCTGGTGGAGCTCAGCAACAGTCACTAGACGGGGTCAGTCTCTGCAGTAGGTGAGTGTGGCCGCCCAGCTCTAGGAGATGGAGGTCTGAACCCAGAGCTCTCACTTACTGTCTCCAGGTCTGAGTTTTCTTATCTCTAAACGGAGTGCCAGGGTGCCACCCTGCCCTGTGGGGTTTGGGTGAGAATGGAACAAGGCGCCACGTATGAAGCACTTAGTGCAGGGACTGACAGCTGTCACTCTGCCATCTGTCATTGCTGCTATTGATTTTCGTGGGTTCCAACCAAACACCAATCCTGTCAGCAGCAGGGACGGGGCCCCGCCAGCCTACTGTTGGTCATTTGATAAATTGCTGTCTTGGCACTTTACAGAGATATGAAGTCATTCACTTGGGCATTGAAGAAATAATGTATTTGATCACATAATCATCAACAACCGCATTAACATAGATTCACAAGTATCCCAGCATCCTAATCTTGCCCAGAAGATAGTTTAGTAATAAATGATCTTTAAGTGATACCAGCACAACTCAAAAAAAAAGCTCCTCATATCGGTCATGCCTCACTTTTCCTTTGCATAAAATTGGCTTAAAATCTGCGACGACTCCGCAGTGAATCCAATATGTTTAAAGTGCCTTCTGTGTCTCTTACGTATTGTCCTAAGCACATGGCAGATGCTCACGTAATCATTCCAGCCACTTCATGAAATAGGTTTTGTCATTATTGCCAGTGTTTTAAAGATTAAAAAAAAAAAGTCCAAGGCACAGATCAGTGGAGCCAGTGATCCAGGATCACACAGCCAGTGGCAGAGATGGGACGGGAACCAGAGTCTGTGCTCTTCACCCCTTTGCTCCTGTTCTCAGATGCTTCTCTTCATCCAAGACTTTCTTCATGAACAAGCCCAGGCCAGGGGCCACTGCCCTTGGCCCGGGACCATCCCTGCCTATACATTGACCCCTAAGCAATGTTCACCTGGCCCAGTCTTCCCCTAAATCAGCCCTGCACACACCCACAGGCCACCCGGATAATCCCAGGAGAGGGCGGGGGGGGGCACATGCTAGCATCACAGTAGCCGGGGCTACCAGCTGACGATTGCTGAGGATGTGCGGGTACCAGGCCCCACTCCCTGTCCTTCCCTCTCCCCTTATCTCTGAGGCAGGTGCTTTATCATCTGCATCTTACAGCAGAGTGGTGAAGTGGGGACATAGAGACTGTCACGAAGGGAGCCAGGATTCCCCCGGTTGGACATTGGGGTCCAGCTCTCTCCTGTCTCCACCTGCTCCCTGGGGGGGTCACCCTGTGAATAAACATAAGTGCTGGCTTCCGGCCCGCCTCGCCTGCTCAGGGTGCTCCCTGTGTCAGCTCTTCAATACTTAAGCACACTCAGGAAGTTGGTCTCTTAAACCTGTTTTGCATTTAAGAACACTGAGGCACAGAGGCACAGAGAGGTTGAGTTATTTTCCCAGGGGCTGCACTATTCAGCTCCCCTTTGGCCAGCGTAGCCCTCAGCTGTCTGTCCCCTTTGGGTCTGCCTGCCCAGAGAGCCACCTTACCCAAGATCCTGACCCCTCCCTGAGGTTCCCGCGTCCAGTGACTGGCAGATGTGGGGGTGTGAAGGCCCACCCTCGGGCTCCCCTGGGGGCCGTCCCACCTTGAGAACTCCCCCAGGGTCAGGCAGACCACATGGCAGCTCTTCCCGGCCCAGCTTCCTCTCCTCCCTTGCACAGGCCTCCACTCCCAGGGCAGCCCTGATGGTCTTCACTTCAGACAGGTTTCTCTCACCATGGCAGCGGGGAGGTCAGGATTTGAACTCAGGCTCTTCACTGCTCCAGCCGCAGGCCTGGCTGAGGCGTCTCTCCTGGACAGCAGTAGCACCCAGGAGTGGGCCACCTACTGGTCTCTGGGGGGCCAAGTCCACCCCATCTGCGCACAGTTTCCTGGCCAGGCAGAGCACCTGAGCACACCTGGCGGAGGGCTCCACCTCCACGGGGACCTGGGGGCTCCCTCTTTGGGCTGCCTAGGACTCCACCCTGCTCTGTCCTCACGGACCACCAGACCAATCTGGTTCCCCTTGGATACCCACCCCCAGCCTGGCCCCAGCGGTTCCCAGGAGCGCGGGGTCTAAGCAGTGCCTGTCTTTCAGCTCCTTCTGCACGGAGTTTGTGACGGGCCTGGTGACGTGGCTGGCGCTGTCCGAAGCCGTCCTGCCGACCATGACTGCTTTCGCCAGCGGCCTGGGGAACGAAGGGGCAGAGCTGTTCGCTCAGAGTATATTGAAGGACCCCGCCCTGCAGGGCAACCTGGCGGCGATCGCACAGGTACACTGGCGCCTGGCCACTCCCGGGGACAGTGGGACAGGTCATTTCCCCTCCATGTCAGTCTGAAAATTGCTCTTAGTGGGGCAGGGTGATACAAGATAAAATAGCCCATGATATGATGCTCACGATCATAGCTAGTGTCAAATGGCCACTGTGAAGATTCGTCATAGAGGCCATGCCCTGTGCTGGTGCCTTTACAGAAATTAACTCATTGGATTCTCAAACAACTTTCTGAGATCGGTAATTCAGGGACCCTGAGCCAATGCTTGAGATCAGCACTGTCTCAGATTTCAGATTTGGGTGGGGGGTTAGAATATTTGCATACACATGAGATCTCTTGGTGATGGGACCCAAGTGTAACATAAAATTTGTTTTGTGTACACCTTATATGCATAATCTAAAGGTCATCTTATACAACATTTTAAATAATTTTTTACTCAAAACAGTTTCATGACCTGGAATTTTCGGTTGCTCAAAAAGTTTCAGATTTTGGATTTTTTTGGATTAGAGATGCTCAACCTGTATGACTACCCCCAGGTTATAGTTGAGAGAACTAAAGCAGAGAGAGGTTAAGTAACTTGCCCAAGGTCACACAGCCATAAGTGGCTGAGCCAGGATTTGAACCTTCGAGCCGCTGGAGCTGCCTCTCTCCTGAAGCAGCAGCTTTTCTGTGTGCTCTCGGGCTTGTCACTCACCTGCTTCCTGTGAAGTTAGGACAGGAAGCTGGCAACATTGTCAGGCCACATGCATACCTATAAACAGCCCCTCCTGCCCATCCTCTCCCTCCCTGACGCTCCCTGTAGCCTGTGTCTAGCTCCGCACTGTATGAAGGGGGCCGAGGTCTTTGCTCCCCCTCGTCCTCCCCTTGGTAGGGGTCGGTGAACACTTGTCACTGCAGCTGCCCGTCAGCTCGTCAGTGACGGCCGCTTCCTTTGCCCGCAGGACCTTCTGAGCTTCTCACTCAAGGATGGTAAGTTGATTTGCTGAGCTTGCAAGCTGTGGGTGGCCACCTTTACCAGGGCAGCCGGAGCCAGTGTGTGTCCTGGGCTCCCGCAGCCTCCTGGGGCAGGGAGGCCAGGGAATCTGGCACTTGGGGAGCTGGCGCCCTGGCCATGCCCTGGCCGTGTCCTGCCCCACTGTATGGTCTTATGAAGCTTCTTCCTCTGCTTTTCCTCCTAAGTGACTCTCAGATCCAGTCCAGTTCCCATTGCCCGCCACCCTGATCCTGGGCACTGTCATGTCCTCCTGGGTGACCACTGTGGCTAGCAGCCTGCTGGCCACCCTGCATCTCCAGTAACCTTTCCAGCCCCTCTGACCAGGCTTGCTTCTCTGCTTCCACCTGCCACTACTTGGGAGGAAGACCCACCCCCCCACTGTGGCTCTGGTCCCTGCCCCCTTCCCCTTGCCACACAGCCCCCGCTCCAATGTCACGTCAGCCTCTGCCCAGCCTCCTGGCAGCCCCCGGAGCACACTGCGCTCTCTGTATGTTGCTGGAAAAGGCCCCTTGCTCGTCTCTGCCTCTCCTTTGTCCCTCCCCTGAGTCATGGCTTCCCTGGGGAGCTTCCTGGACCCCAACTTGGACCACAGTTACCCCTAGTTATGTGAATCTTAGGAACTGGCTGCCCTGCTACCAACTTCAAGGGCCAAAGAGCACCTGGCACGAAGCCCGTACTTGGCAAATGTCCATTGAAGGAATTAATGAGAGGGATCCTACCGCTCCATTTTATGGATGAGAATGTCATCCATAAAGCTCAGGGAGGTTAGCCAATTTATCCAGAGTTGCTCAGCAAGTGACCGTGTGGGACTCTACCTGCACTATTTCCTGGAGCTGCTGTAGCAAGTTACACAGATTGCGGGGCTTAAAACAATAGAGATCTGGGCTGGGATTGTGGCTCAGCTGTAGAGCGCTTGCCTCACATGCATGAGGCACTGGGTTCGATCCTCGGCACCACGTAAAAATAAAGATATTGTGTCCATTTAGTCTACAACTAAAAATAATACTTTAAAAAAAAAACAATAGAAATCTATTCTCTCACTGTCTGTAGAAGTCCACAATGAAGGTGTCAACAGGGCCTCTTGGAAGACAGGGAAGGGTCCTTTGTGTCTCTTTCAGTTTCCGCTGGCTCTAGGCACCGTACCTTGGCCTGTCTCTGGCCCTGTCTTCCCATGGCTTCTCTGTCTCCTCTCCTCTCTCTGCATCTCTTAAAAGGACACTTGGGCTGGACAAGGTGGTGCACACCTGTAATCCCAGGGGCTCAGTAGACTGAAGCAGGAGGATCAGCCCAGCAACTAGCAAGACCCTGTCTCCAAATAAAACAAACAGACCTGGGGATGTGGCTCAGTGACAGAGGGCCCCGGGTTCAACCCCCAGCACAACACACACAAAAGGACACTTACACGCAGCAATAGCATCTCGAGATCTTCAATTTGATTACATCTGCAAAGACCCTGTTTCCAAGCAAGGTCATATTCACAGGCTCTGGGACACAGACTTGTCTTTTGGGCGGCTACTATTCAACCCCTGGCCACCCAGGCTGCCTGCCAAGCACCTCCGCACAGCTCCTGTCCTCTTCGTCCCCGTCTCCTCCCTGCCTGGGCCCTGTTATGAATGCATATATAGCTTCTTTTGTCCCCTGAAGTGAGGTTTGGCCTCCAAGTCCTCTGTGGTGTTTCTGGTAGCCAGCAGGGAGAGGGCACACGAGATGGAAACGAAATCCCCAGCAGCCGCATCCCCAGGTAATAGGGAAACCTTGACTGGCTCCCCACAGCTCCCCACCCTCACTACTGTGGGAGGGGCGGGGACAGCAGGTGGCAGGTGGGGAGACTGACCACAGGGTGGGGCCATGAGGCAGCTGGTGGCGGGCTCTGAGGGCCTAGGGGAGCACACTGGGGCAGCCAGATGGATTCACCTGGCCAGTGTGAGGAGCAGGGCTTCCATGAAGGAGCAGCCGAGCGTCAGGTGAGGGGCTGCCCCCAAGGGTCTTCCTGGGGCAAAGATAGTAGAGTTTCAGGCAGACCAGGAGGAGGGGGTGGAGGAGAGGGGACCCTGGAGCAGCAACTCAACTCTGAAATTCCGGTTGCCTGGTGCGGCTGCAGGGATGTTAGGGTGCTGTCTCAGGATCCTGGTGCTTGTCTCTGATGACCCTTTTATTTGCAAAGTGAGGATCAGAGACCCTAAAAAAAATAATAGGGAGCAGGGACTTCCCAAGCCACATATGACCACAGGTGGTATGGACTGCTTTCTCACGCTTGCTTTGTAATTAACCTTTGTTTAGTGCAGTCACTATCTGCCAGGGTGGCAGAACAAGCAGGTCACCCTCTTTGAAGGCTTCCAGTTATGAAGATAATAAATTTTCTTTATCATTTAAGAAAAAAAAGCCCTAAGCCCTTGCTGTGGTCCATGGACCAACAGCACCAGCGCCCCAGGAGCTGGGGCGGGATGTGCAGTTTCAGGGCCCACAGACCCACTGGGCTGGGATCTCCACGTGCTGCTCTAAGACTCCACCCCCTAGGCTTAGTGACTGTGATGCTGTAACAGAACACCTGAGGTCGGGCCGTTTGTAAAGAGCAGAAATTAATTTCTTACAGTTCTAGAAGCTAAGTCCAAGGTCAAGGGCGTGTGGCAAGAGTCACCCCATAGCGAAAGGTGCGAGGACAAGAGGGATCCAAACTAGTCCTCTTCTAAGGAACGCACCCCATGGTAGTGAACCCACTCGGTGACAGTGAGCCCAGTGGTGATAGTGACATCCACCCCTGATGGCTCAAGTCAGCTCTTCAGGGTCCCGCCTCCTAACACTGTTGCCTTGAGGATTAAGTTTCTGACATGGGTTCTGGGGGACATTCAAACCTCTATCCAAACAAAGCATTTTCACCCCACATCTTAGAGCCGGGTGGGACCTGCAGGGTGACGGGGCCAGCCTCCGCCGCTAGACAAACGAGGTGCTCAGTCACACCTCTGCCTGGAAGAGGAGGCTGGGCGGCCCCTGAGTGGGTGGAGGAGGTGGCCTTAGAACACCGCTGGGTCCTTGGACTCCAGGTTTGGAGCATCTTCTGCCCACGCACCCTGCGGTTTAGGTGTTGAGGCTGCAGTTGCCAGAGCTCTCCCTCACGGGCGTCATGAACAAGGGACTGTGTCCTTTTTTAAATTGGGAGTGTGGGAAGAAGGACCGTGGCCGGCCCACGGACTGCCTTGGAGAGAGGCTGAGTTTGCGTGGTGGCCGAGGCTCAGGTTGCTGGGACGCAGGGCTGCACCCCACCACACGGAGCCTAATAGTGGAGTCGAGTCGTCATGACAAAGCCACCTCTCATGGATGCCAGGCAGGGTGCTAGGGGCTCATGCAGGCATTTAACCCTCTAGCCCCAGTGAGGGGGTCGAGGCTGCTGCTCCCATTTTGCAGACCTGAGACTCGCCCCTCAAGGCCAACTCAGATGATCTCCTTTTATTGACAGGGGGAAAGATGGAGGAGGCCCAGAGAGGGAAACGGGCTTTCTCAGAGACACACAGAGGCAGAGTACACTGGGAGTCCGAGGCAGATCTCTGGCCTCTGGGCCGTGCCTTCTCTCCCACGGCCTCTGCACTGGGTGGAAGAAACAGCCCTGCACCTTGGGCAGCCTCGCTTGATCTCTTTCCTCATCCATAGTCATGTGCCTGCTGTCCCCCTTCCTGTCCCCCACCTGCAGCCACAAGCTGCCCTGAGCACAGCACCTCGTGCACTGAGGACCCCTGATGTACGCCCCTCTCTGCTGAGTGATGTTGAGGTTGGCTCTTAGGGGATGCTGGAGTGGGTCTGGACAGCTGGTCTTGCCCCGGGCACTTCCCACCCGCCCAGGGGCGATCTCCTGGGCAGCTTCTACACCAGTTGCCTTCATTTCTACTGAGAACCGCCACCCTTGCTGAGCACGGCGAAGCCCAGGTGGGTAGAAGGAGCCTCAAAAGGCCAGCCTGCCCCCGTGTTAAAATCCAAGCTCCCTTTGGCGGGTGACTGAAGTCTCTGCCCCAGAGCCAGATGTTCCATGCAAAATTTTTTTTTTTTTTGCTTATAAGACCTTTGGTTCTAAGAACAAGAGTCAAGGGTCTTTCAAGGAGAAAGTCAGTGTCATAGTTGAGCCAGCTGTCCAAGTCCTTTCCTACAAGCTCCCTGAGGGCAGAGCCCTTGTCTGACTTGTTGGCCATTATATCTCAGCATCTGTAGCATTCAGGGGTACATGGTGGGCATTTGGTAATTGTTGGAGAGAGGGAGAGATGAAGGAAGAGTGAATGGGTGGATGGTGGATGGACGAATGGATTAGTAGATGGTGGGTAGTTGGAAGGATAGGTGGATGGAGGAATGAATGGAAGGATTGATGGATGGGTGGATGGATGGGTGGGTGGGTGGGTAGACGGATGGGTGGATGGATGGATGGGTGGGTAGACGGATGGGTGGATGGATGGATGGGTGGGTAGACGGATGGGTGGATGGATGGATGGGTGGGTAGACGGGTGGGTGGATGGATGGAAGAAAGGGATGAAGAAGGGAAGGAAGAAGTTAGGACAGACAGGGAGAACAAAAGGATGCATGATGTCTTTGGAGAATAAGCTTAGATGCAGAGTGTGGGGGCTTTCTCCCTGAGTCTGGGTGAGAGGCAGGTGAGTAATCATGGAATCGGCCCAGGAAATCGACATGAAAAGCTGCATTTCTCAGAACTTCCTGGAAGGTTGGCCTTTGCTGACAGTTCAGGGATCTTAGTCAGAGAAGGCTGCCGTGCTGGCAGCTGGGTGGGATTTTGTTGCGAGCGGGATTCATTTTCTTCTCATGGAGTGCCTGCCGTGCTCTGGGCCCACAGAACTGTAACACTAGTCTCCTGTGCTGAAGGTCAGCAGCTCGCTACCCTGAGTACGGGCTGCTCAACGGCTAAGCTGATGGTTGGGCAGAGTGTGTGCTGCAGGATGTTTATTTATTTGTTTATTTATTATTTATCTATTTGTGTGGTGCCAGGGATTAAATCCAGAGCCTTCTGCATGCGAGGCAAGTACTCTACCAGCTGAGCTATATCCCCAGCCTCCACGTGTATATTTTTTATCTATTTATTGATACCAGGGATTGAGCCCAGGGTCCCTTAACCACTGAGTCACATCTCCAGTATTTTTGGTTTTTTTTTTTTTGAGATAGGGTCTTGCTAAATGGCTGAGGGCCTCACTGAGTTGCTGAGGCTGGCCTTGAACCTGTGATCCTCCAGCCTCAGCCTCCCAAGCCGCTGGAATTATAGGCGTGCGACACTGTGCCCAGCCACTGCAGGATGTTTAACCACATTCCTGACCTCTGTCATTAGATGCCAGTAGCACTTCCTAAGTTTTGACAATCAAAAATGTCTCCAGACACTGCCAGTGGCCCTCTAGGGAACAAAACCAAAAATGTGGCCGTCTTGGGCTGGGCTGGTTTGTTTGCATTCGGAAATCTTTAGAAGTCATTCCAGGGATGGGGTGTAGCTCAGTGGTAGAGCGCTTGCCTAGCAGGTGGGAGGTACTGGGTTTGATCCTCAGCACCACATAAATATAAATAAATAAAATAAAGGTATTGTATTCATGTACAACTAAAAAGGTATTTAAAAAAAAAAAAAGACATCCCAGCTGCTCGTTTGGCCCTTTCCACAGATTGAGCCGTTGCATGGTTTATGTCCCCCGGATGAGCTGCTGAAGTACCTCTGTTATTCCCACTTCCGGGGAAGACATGAGGCTCAGGAGGGGCAGCAAGAAGCCCAGGATTCCATTTCAAAGTTTCAAAACTCAGTGTAAAACCAAGCGAGCCTCACTGCCGACTCAGTATTGGCACCAGGGAACTCAGTGGAATGGTGATTGTCGCCCTCTGTACTCTGGTCTGTAATCTGTGCTCTGAGGATCAACACCCAGCTGGGGAGCCCGAGCAGGTGTGCACATGTGAACCTCAGCAGTCTGTCCTAAAAAGTTGGCTCTCTGTTCTGCCCTGGTCTTCATCACTGGATTGCAAACCTAAAGAATCTGAAGGTCTGAGACGCTAGTCTTGGGCCAGGGCAAAATGCAGATACAGCTACCTGGTTCCTGGGTTCTTGGTCAGCATCCTGACTTATTATCAATATCAAAACAGCCATTTAGCTGGGCGCAGAGGCGCATACCTGTAATCCCAGCACTTTGGGAAGCTGAGATTGGAGAATCACGAGTTCAAAGCCAGCCTCAGCAACGGTGAGGTGCTAAGCAACTCAGTGAGACCCTGTCTCTACATAAAACACAAAATAGGGCTGAGGACGTGGCTCAGTGGTCGAGTGCCCCTGAGTTCAATCCCCGGTACCAAAAAAAAAAAGCAGCCATTTAGCAAATAAGGACTGGACACCTGCTGCATGTACCTACCTTGTGCAAGGCACTGGGAATAATTCTAATAGCAAATGCCAATTGAGCACCTACTGTATGCCTGGCTCTGAGCTAAGTGCTTTCTTTATAGATACTAATTTGTTTAAGCGTCACAAAGACCCTCGGAGATAGTTGCTGTGACTATACCCATTTTGCAAAACAGAAAACTGTCTGACCCAGGCAGTGTGGCCATGGGATCCACCTTTTCATTCTGCTCTGCGTTAACCCGGAGATGCACGGAGTCCTCATCCTTATGGCTGGTTTGAGGCCAGGGAGGCCTGAATGAAGGGTGGGTGCCCAGCGCAGCCTGCGCATAGCCCATCTTGCTGAGTCCTATCGGAGATGGAGGAGCTGGAGGAGCCTCAGGAAGGGCCTCTCCTCTGCCGTCTGCTCCCACCCCAGCTGGTCTTGAAGTCAGCTCGTCACTTCTGAAGCGTCCTTGACTGTCTGAGGGCAGGAGTCAGCCTCCAAGAATTTAAACTGCCGCCCGGAGAGGGGCCCTACAGCCAGGCTCTGCCCCCCAAAGTGGAGACCCTGGGCCCAGGCAGAAGCTCAGGTCCCCACTCGGGCAGGGCGACCAGGGATTGGAACACAGTATAGTTTCTCCTTCACAGGAAAAAATCCACATCGGGAAAGAATCCCACATGGGATCCCACATGGGATCAATAACAAACATTCCAGAGGAAATGGACTTAGAGGAGCTGGTGAATCAAGGCTGGCCGCGGCGTGGGCAGGACTGGTAGTTATATGTGTGGCCTGGGCAGGGGTCCTGGACCCCAGGGAGCAGAGACCAAGAGCCCCGCCCCGAGGCTGCAGCAGGGTCACAGCCTGCCTGGCAGCCCTGGTTTACCAGACAGGACAGACATGACTGTTCACCACATCAAGGGGAATATTAGCTGCTACTTACTGTGTGCAGGGTGCTGGCCAGACACACTGCAAATGGCCAGATGCATCACAGCCAAATCAGTTTAAAAAGTGTTTTTGGAGCTGAGGTGGGGTACAGTGGAGAGCACTTGCCTAGCACACATGAGGCCCTGGGTTTCGTCCTAAGCACCAAAAAAGTAAAAGAGGAAGTATTCGTGTTCCTGTTTCACAGATGAAGGAACCGAGGATCAGAGAGGTCAAGAGACTTACCTGAAGCCATTCTGCCAGTCGGTAGTCTGCTGAACATTCCAACCAGGGTCTCTGTGATGAGGGGTGAAGTTTCTGCCTCTTTAATCCAGTCTGGAGGGCAGCCCCCCAAGGGGCTGGGGCTGACAGCAGTCTCTTCCCAAAGGAAGGTGCAAGCTGTCCCTGCATCTCTCCCAGTAGGCGCAAGGTCAAGCCCAGGCCCAGGATCTCTGCTCTAGCACCCAGGGGTGGAGCCCCCACTGAGATCAAGCACCATTCACAGGCCGCTATGCCATCTCCATCCCTGAAACGGTGGGCAGGGCTGGTTATCCTGCTCCTGGCTAAGCAACTGGCATTAGTGACAAGCTCCAGGGGCGCTGCCCATCCTTTGATGCATAAGACAGAGCCAGACAGTGAGATGAATTGTGCAGTAACTGTGCTGAGAGGTGCTGCTGGGCAAGGGCCCAGGAATGTGGATTCGAGCCCTGGCTCTGGCAGGAATCCCAGGCTGGCTCTGGCAATGCTCTGAGTTTCCTCACCAGGGGGACCAACTGGGCTGCAAGGACCAGCCGCCTGTGTTATGGATCTGGGGTGGGCAGCAGAGCTATTAGCAGTGCCGCGTGGATGGCACACTCCTGCCCCCTGGTGGCAGAGCCACAATGCCTGGTTTGCCCTCCAACCACCACCCACCCCATTCTCACTTTCCAAAGAACTAGTCTCCTGGGTAATCTGTCAATTTTAAGTGTGCCTGTGGCCCGTGGCCTAGGGTTATCCCTAAGTATGACTATAACCCATGTGCACACATCGGATTCACAGCTGGCCGTGTGGGCTTATCCTAGAACCCCTTATTCAAGAGTAGGGAGTTTGGGGTTGGGGCTGTAGTGCAGTGGTAGAGCGCTTGCCTGGCATGCGTGAGGCACTGGGTTCGATCCTCAGCACCACATATAAATAATAAATGAATAAAATATTCATCAACAACTAAAAAATATTTTTTAAAAAAAAAGAGTAGGGAGTTTGCCTTTAAAAAACAGCCACAGTGGAATGAGCAGAAATATTGTCATCAGATAATCCTGGATTATCCAAACTCCACCACTCTGCTGTGTGACTTTGGGAAAGTTTCTTAACCTCTCTGTGCCTATTCTGCCCTCATTTGGCGAAATCGGGCGTTGCAATGCCTCCTACAAGGTTGGGAAGCTTAGCAGTCACAGATGCAAGCTCTGGCACTGAGGTCAGGCCCAGGGTGTTGGTTTCCTTCCCTGCAGAGGTGCAGGAGGGTCTCTTGATCACACTCTTGTCTCTAGGCATGAGTGAGCCGGATGGCTTCTGCAGCAGGAGAGCTCCCTGCTCTATTTCTTGGAGTAGGAAACACCCATTCTGAATCCCCTGGGGGGCTGGTTACAAGAACATATTCCAGAGCCCCTCCCCAGACCTTGTGTAGGCAAGATCCTGCATTTTCACGACCCCCGATGACCCTATGCTCACTAAAGTTCAAGACCCACCATCCCCCATCGTGAGTGTTGAGATGCCACATCCCCACGTCACTGTTGGATGAAGGACTTCTGAAGGTCCCTGGCTGGGAGGACCTGCAGACACCCTGCCCTCAGATCCCCGATCTAGAGGGACCTCAGCAGACCTGCTGCTGAGGCCCCCAGGGAAGGGCACCCACTGCCACACAGTCTAGCATCGGGGGCCACCACAGATTCAAAAGCAGGCCCTGGGGAAGAGCAGAGGCCGGAAGCAGCAGGTGGCGTGGGAGGGACAGGCCAGTGTGGAAGACACATCCTGCGGGCTCCTGACCTTGGTTCCCATGTCACCAGTGGGCTCAAGGACACGGCTTCTGCGGCCAGACTGCCCACTTTGTGACTCGCTGGCAGGGTGAACCTGGGCAGTGGCCAGAGTGCTCTGCGCCTGTCTCCGCTTTGATAAGAGGGGTCACCACCGCGCCCGCCTCCTCAGTGGTTGGAGGACTGGAAACCTGTGCGTGCAGAGCGTGAGGCATGGGCTGTGGTCCAGAGTGAGTGGCGGCTGAAGGCAGCTTCTAGATCAGTATGCTCCTGAGCCATGTGTTGCTCCTGCCCGAAGGGGACACAAAAATCACCCAGCGTGACCATCCTCCATGTTTTAGACCTCTCCCAACAGGGTTCCACTCATGGGAAGACGATCAAAGCTGTTACATTTTAGGCAGGGGCCTGAGTGCTAGGGATACACCGTGAATTTGGAACTTATATTCTAGGAAGAAAGACAGGCAAGTAAAAAATGTAGTTTTAGATGGTGATAAGAAGAAACCATTCACGGTAAGGAAACAGAAAGCTGCGGAGTGGGGTCAGGGAGGGCTTCCTGGAGAAGGCAGCCTTTGAAGAAGGAACTGAGCCATGAGCAGATCTCAGAGAGAGGGTTCTGGACACTGAGAAAGCTCTGGCACTTCCAGCCCTTCACCACTGTGAGATCCCACTCACAGGAGGAGAGGCCTCAGCCACTTAGTCCCCTGTTTCCCCATGTCCTCTGGGGGAGCAGGACTTGGCGGTTCTGGAAACAGTGAGTCTCAAGAGGACTTGAGAAGAGGAAAGGTTTTTTTGTGTGTGCTACTTGGGGTGAGTGGGTGCAGCAGAGGACCTGCTGGCCAGGGAAAATTTCACTTAATGAGCCAATACATCTTAACTGTGCACCTACTAACTCAGACATTGTCCCAGGCACAGAAATAGCAAGGAACCAGGCAAAGTGTTCTGTCCTGACACTCTTATGGGTTGAGCCAGACAATAACAATATACACAGCCATCCATACACAGAGAGCACAATGGTAGGAAACAGGGTAATGGGGACAGGGTGACTAGGAGATGGGCTGCTCTCATCCAGGAACCCCTGGCCTCGCTAAGGAATTGATATTTAAGTTGAGTGGAACTTAACTGGAAAAGCACCAGCCTGGCAGAGCTCTGGAGGAGGAACTTCCCAGGTACCAAGAACCACCAGTGCAAAGGTCCTGAGGCAGGCAAGAACTTGGTTTCTCAGCTGGACAGACGCTGGTACATGAAGCAGGGATGGATGGAAGATGGGGTGGGAGAGGGCAGCAGGAAGGGGTCTTGCAGACCATAGGAAGAAGTGTGGATTTTACTTTAAGGTGGCAGGTCATGACTGTGGAGATGCAGCCGAGTGCATGGGCCCAGGATGTACTTGGGAGATGGAGCTGGTAGGTTGGACCTCAGGATGAGGACACCAGAGGAATCCAGAAGGATGCCCAGGCCTTTGGCCCCAGCCACAAAGTGGACAGGCCCTGCAGGAGGGAGTTGGCACCTGGCAGTGGTGAGAATCCCAGCGTCCTGGGTAGCCTGGGGCTCGTGACCCCAACCACCTGCCCCAGTCAGCCCAGCCGCCAGCTGTGAAGGTGCTCAGAGTGCCCCTTCCACGGGACAGAGCCCTGTTCTGACATTTCAATGGAACATTAATCACAGTGCACCTGGCAGCCGCTACGCTGGAAGCTTAATCACTGCACCCTTGACCGATGGAGTCTGATTAGCTCTGATCATCATCGCCGCCCAGTAATCACATCACCTGCGGGCAGCAGGGCTCTCTCCTTCAAGGGAGTTGCTTTGTCTACAGAGCCTTCATTAACCCAGTAACCCCGGACGCATGGTGCTCTTGTCTGTCCCCTGGCACGTAGACAGTTCCTCACCCGGAGGCAGCCATGGGACTCCGGGCATCGTGGCTGGCTCTGAGGACCCCAGGCCAAGAAGAAACTGATTTCTTTTGCAACAGCCAAAACCTCAAACTTCAAGACTTCAGGGGTTACGTGACATTGACTCGTTCCTCCCATGGAAATCTGAGGCCAGGGAAAGGAGGGTCCTCAAAGTCAGGACTCAGGAAACCTGTGCGCCTCGCCCTAGGTGGGTGCTGGGGTGGTTATCCAGACAGTCAGCCTGCAGTCGAGGAGAACACAGACAGGTTCAGTCACCCGGGGAAGACACTGCGAGGGAGGCCTGGGTGGGGACCACAGCCCCTCTGTGCAAGGACTGATCCAGAGAAGGTTCCCAGAGGAGCTGGAGGCTGAGCCTCATCGTGGAGGCAATAGAAGTTCAAGGCTTACGTGGACAAATAATGGCCCCCAAAGATGTCCACCTCCAAATCCCCAGGGCCCTTAACTGTTACCCTTCATGGAAAAAGGACTTTGAAACTGGAAGCATCTTGTGGGGAGATGATCCCAGGCCAGCAGGGGCTCAATGGAACCACAGGGTCCTTGTAAGAGGGAAGACAGGTCAAGAAGGAGTGGTAACAGAGGCAGAGGCTGGAGAGCCTGGGTCGCAGGCAGACTCTAGAGGCTGAGAGGGGCAAGCACGGGATTCTGCCCTCAGGTACCTCCACAAGGAACACAGCCTTGATTTTAAGATATTTGGCCGTAGGACTGTAAGGTAATGCATTTGTATTGGCTTAAGCGGCTGAGTCTGGTATTTGTTATAGCAGCCACTGGGAACTAGTACAGCTTACTTTGCACAAAGCCCTGTTGCAACTTATACTTCTTATCTCGGGGTCAGAGGGATAAAGAGATCCAAGGCCCCTTAGATAGAAAATGGCAGAGGGGGTTAAAACTGAGACTGTCTAATTGCCAGGCACCTGAGTGACACATGTGCTTGGGGCGGGGAGCCAGTGTTGAGGAAGGTGGGAGCTGGGGAGAGCTGGTCCCCACGTGCAGGCTACCAGCAGAGGCTGGGCTCTGTGGGAGAAATGGGGCAGAGGTGGGGATCCACTGTACATTCGCTTGTCAGGGGCCACTGAAGAGGTGTTGGTGGCTCGCGTCAGGTGGGTGCTGCAGGGGTGGAAATGAGATACGTGTGGAGACATGTCTCTAGGGACATTTTCTGCAGGGGTGAGGGGAGGAGAATGCAGAGACCCCATCCTTGGCTTGGTGGTGTGTTCTGAGGCCCCCCGAGAGGAGACCCACCACCTGGTTGATGGAGGGGATTGGCAGCTGAGGCCAGTGGTGGATTCGGAGGCTGATCAAGAGGGCCACCTCGAGAGGGGGGCACAGTCCTAGTGTTCTCAGTAGAAACCACTCATTTGACCCCTTTCTGATCCTTCTGTCCTTACTGACCAGGTATTTGTATCTTCTTTCAAATTTCTGGACTGAATAGAGTTCAGATGGACACTCTTGGTTAAATTTTGATAGATTCATTTTTCCAATTATGAAGTCCACCCAGGTTCACGATGGATAAATTTTCTATTGTGTTCTGTTTCTCAGTTGGGACCCTAGGACACATCAATGAATCCGTCTTCGATCTACTATCTATCTATATATTTTAGTTGTAGATGGACACAGTACCTTTATTTTATTTATTTATTTTTATGTGGTGCTGAGGATCCAACCCAGTGCCTCATGCTTGCTAGGCAAGCGCTCTGCCACTGAGCCACCACCCCAGCCCCTTCCATCTACTTTTAAAATTTGTTTTATTGTATGAGCAATTTTTATTCAAAAGTTTTCACAAAATCTCCTTTGGAATCCTTTCTTTAGGACCCCACTGGATGGATGGATGTTGTTTATTTAATTCCCTGATGTTATGAATCTTCCAGATTATTTCCAATTTCATGTTCTAAACCCAGACTTTACTTCCATTTGTGTTTTTGTTTGCTAAATATTTTCTAAACTAATAATTGTTTTCTTAAGGTGAGAATTCCAGAAATGGAACTCCTGGGACAAAGGGGATCTGCTTTTTTTTTTTTTTAAGTGGATACATAGTTGCCAAATTTCCTGTCAGAAATTTGGTACCAGGTATGCTCCCAACAGCAGTTCCTTTGAGCACTGGTTTTTATCACTTCCTTACCAACTTGGGGATTTTGTATGTGTGTGTGCGTGGTGCTGGGATGGAACCCAAGACCTCATGAATGCTAGGCAAGCACTCTCCCACTGAGCTACATCCCCAGCCCCCCAACTTTGGGATTTAAATAACTGATCTTTGTCCATTTGACTGGTGAGAAGTACTCCCCAGCTTTTGGTTAACATTTTGATGGCCGCTTAGTACTCCATTATAGAAATGGTGCTGTTTTATAGACTCACAGACCTGTATGGGTAGGATGTTTCCAGGGTCTTGCCTTTGTTATTACACCACGGTTGGTATCTCAGTGCTTAAAACCTAAACTGTTGATTCTTTCCCCGTGTTCTCTCTTTGAAGGGCGCTATGATGCCCGGGCCAGAGTCCTCGTTTGCCACATGACCTCCCTGCTCCAGGTGCCCTTGGAGGAGCTGGATGTCCTTGAAGAGACATTCCTTGAGAGCCTGAAGGAAACCAAAGAGGAGGAATCTGAGTAAGAAAGCCCTACCACCCCAGCAGGGAGCACGGATTTCCACCAAGGAAACCAGCACTTTGCAGATAATAGAATCCTCTCTCCCAATTGAGAAATGGTGCTGTGAGGTAGAAGGAGCTCTGGAGAGAGTCCCCATTGTAGCCCAACTCCCTGTGTGACCTTAGCAAGCCACATGCCCTCTCTGAGCCTCAGTTTTCATTTGTAAGAAGAGAGAATCAAATGGATGAATGCTAAGGCCTAGAATCTATGACGTCAACATCCCGTGTCCCTGCTCCATCTCAGACTCTTGTGACACGTTGTCCATGGGCCCAAGTGACCTGGGTTCAAATCCCACTTCTGACACCCATTTGCCATTTCCTCTTGGGCAGGTGGTCTCCTTCCTCTAGACTGAAATATTCCCACCTATAAAATAGGAATGACAATAACAGCCTCCCAGAGTCACTGGGAGAGAAGACTGTGACCACATTAAGTGCCCAGTGCTGGCACATAACAAGTGCTCACAGGATGGGCTCCTCCCCTTCCCCCATCCCCCATGTCCCTGAACCCATCAGTTGTAGAGCAGGCGTGTAAAGGGAAATTACCCTGGTGACTTGGCCAGCATGCAGCCCTTTGT
This sequence comes from Geosciurus inauris, assembly GCA_004024805.1. Classification (NCBI taxonomy): domain Eukaryota; kingdom Metazoa; phylum Chordata; class Mammalia; order Rodentia; family Sciuridae; genus Geosciurus; species Geosciurus inauris. Next base: position 147,139 of record PVHX01002061.1, read on the forward strand.
GAAAGCACCTTCGGCGAATCTAATCCCAGAGCAATAAATCAATCCCCTTCGCAGCCTAATTGAGGGCTGCTGGCACCAGGCACGTCTGCCCAGTGCTAGGTCCTGTTCATCCACCATGTCTTTCTTTGAGCAGCCCGGTCACATCAGCTCAGCCCAGTTGGAAGTTTAGTCCTGAAGTCAAGTTCAGAGCCAGAGCCGCCTCCACCGGGGTTTATGGGGCAAAGGACCCTGAGAAAGAAGCAAAGGTGATTTGTTGAATTAACCTAAAAACATCCCTGCTTAACTCTCAGAGCTGTCAGGAAGGACACAGCTGGCCTGGATCCAGACAAATCACCATAACTACCAGGCTGCCCAGGTTCTTTGGATATATTAGAAGTTTGTAGGGTCTTAGATGCCTTGAAATTAGGGACTTCTCTGCTCCTATTTAGAAATCTTATTGTCAGGAGGAAATGTTTTACCCAGGGGGATTTGTTCTGATAATATCAATAATGCTAGACCAGGGAAGATGGAAACCAGAAGTTCTAACACAGCCTAGCTCCGATGCTACCAGCCACTTGACCTTGAGCAAGTTATTATCTTCTCTGGGCCTCAGTTTCCTCACCTACAAAATGGGGATATCAGTGGGACCTTCCTCATCAGATTCTTGTGGGTCTGAAATGAGTTCATATGTGTGAAGTGCTTCACATGAGCCTGGGATGGAGTAAGTGATCCATAAATATCATTATTTGCTATTGTCAATGATACTATTATAATTGTGTTATTATTGCATATGAACCCTTTCCCCAGAAAAAAAAATGTAGTTTTAGGGACTATGAAGACCTCTCAGATTCTATCTGTGGTCTCCAGAAAGCTCTGAGACCCAGGGCAGGCACAGCACACATCTAGCCAGGAGACCTGGTTTTCAATCTGATTCTGCTACTCTCTGTGCGGCATTGGGCAGGCTACTTACCCTCTCTGGACACCAGCACCAGTTTTTTGCAATTAGGGGATTGAATGGCAGGTAGATTCCTTTTAACTCAAAATCTGTGTGTTTCTGGGAGGTGCTATTTTGCAGCTGGGGTTCAGGTTTTGTGCCGCCCTGCTGTTCTTGGTCCCCATCGGAGCCCTGACGCCACCTGAGCTTCCCCCGCTTATGTGACCTTGCCTCTCTGTGCCCAGTTTCCTAACAGGAGGGTGATGGTCATTTCTACTCTGGAGGATTGTTGAGAGGACTAAGTTGATGAACATGTCAAAAGCTCGGGGTGGTGCTCGGTGCAGAGCAGGGCCTCTGTGAACGTTAACTAACGCGCTGCTGGAGGCTGATGCTGCTGGTCCCCAAGTGGCATGGCCAGCATCTCACTTTCACCAACCTCTCATAGACGCAGGCACAGGCCACCCTCTCATCTGGACCTCATCACCATCCCCGGGGGGGGCGGGGGGGGATTCACAGATGCAGAATGTCAGATGGGACATCACCCATCCCAGACCACAGAGCTGGTCCTTGGCCTCAAAATGCAATCACCATGTCCAGCCTGAATGTCATTTACTGTATCCCCGAAGACCTGGTTGACAAGCCCAGGTTCCCTCAACTCTGAAGGAGGCAGTAAAGAGAATTCTTCATCAGGCTGTCTGGGCTTTTATTAGGAAAGAACCTGTGGGCCACTCGGAGAGAGCGCCCCCTGTCTGTGAACATGAGCCGATGATAATAACAACAAAGCAGCCCGTGGGCTGGGCTGGAGCTCGCTGGCAGGGGCCCTCGCCCTGGGTTCCATCCCCAGGCCCACAGAAGAAAAAACAAGCAGGTGCTACTGAGGACCACAGGGTGGGGAACAACCCCTCCTGGCAGATCAGATGGCAATAAGTAAGATCTATCTGTGGCCCTGTGAGATGGTGGTGTCTTGCCCTTCTCCGGGTGTCTTTGGCGTCAGCTTGGGATCTGACTCAAGTCCCACGTGGGCTTTGCTCTATCTCTGGCTGACACGGAAAGCCAACCCAAGTTCATTTCCAATGTTCCAGATGCGAGGGTGGCCAGCGATCGTATACTGCCCTCGTGTCTAAGCAGAGGGTAAAGTCTGTAAGAGGGACAAAGCTGTCACCTGAATTTAGAGTTATCTGAATCTGGGCTTCCAATGAAAAGAGAGGAAGCGTTCGCAATGTGACTAAGAGCAGACGTCACCTCCTGAGCGTTAGCCGTTGAAATTCCATCCGCAGAAGTAGCTGCAGGAGTAAAATCTGCGATAATTAAGTGACCGGGAAGTCTCTTCATTTTATGTAGCAAACAATCGCCAAGAACATGCAGATAGAGTGGCCATTTGGGTGAATGTCAGGCCAGGATAACACAGCTAAGTAATTTTAGGAAAAATACCTTCTTTTCAAATCAACAAATGTTGATAAACATTTAAATAATCATGCAGGAGGAGAGCCTGTCACCTGCCCGATCTTTGTAAAGTGGACTCGCTGGGCTGGCGTCCACGCATTTAAATCACAGGGCCGTCCAGGACCGTGTTTAATGTTGAGTGTTTTATTCCAATTAGGCTATGTCCTTTCATCCATCAAACTCAGATTAAAGTGATGACTGTCTGGCACCAGAGACATGTAGATGTCACTCTAGAAGCCAACAGTACCAGGACTAACTCAAGAACTTGACCAGCTTCTTAATAACAAATGGGCCGGGTGCAGTGGCACACACCCGTAATCCCAGCAGCTCAGGAGGATGAGGAAGGAGGATTGAATGTTTGAGGCCAGCCTCAGCAACTTAGCAACACCCTGTCTCAAAATAAAAAAAAATTAAAAGGTCTGGGGATGTGGCACCTCAGGGTTCAATTCTGAATACTAAAAAAAAATTTTTTTAAAAATTGAGTGTCTCAGCAGACCTGGGCTCGAGATCCCCATCCCCAGGTTCTGCCCACTCTCCAGCCAGCGTTTGTTGAATGCAGGTGCTGTGGACTCAGAGCCACGTGCTGGGCCTGGTACGTGCTCCCGTTGAACATTGCCCGCAGCTGCTCATTTTTTCCCTCACGTCTTAAACTCTGCCAAAAGTCAATAATTTCCAACCTTCCTCTTTGAACTGAATTCAGGATTGCCAATTAAGGGGCAAAGCAATCAAGGGGCAAAGTATATAGCCAGCCTCTGTTTAGGAGGAATTTATTGTGTTCATAAAAAGGGTGATAATGGCAACAGGCACATTGAACAGTTACAATACGCCAGTGATCGTGTGGCTCACACGATCATTTTGGCCTCACACACCCTTGGGGATTACACACTATTATTATTCCCATTTATTAAATGAAGAAGCTCAGGAGGAACAGCAATTTGTGCACAGGCACGAAGAAAGTGGAGTTGTAGCCATTAGGACACCGGTCTTGTTGCTGTAACACATGACCCCCAAATCCCAGGAGCCAGCCTCCAAGCTCGTACTGTGTGTCCACTGCAGGTTGCCTGTGACTTCCATCCACACTGGCTTGGGTTCGAGTTCTAGTTTGCCTGGAATGTTGCTGGTCCCAGATCAGAGCAAAAGGAGACATAGCCAGCTCCTGCAGACTTTTTTTTTGTTGTTTGTTTTTGTACCAGAGATTGAACCCAGAGGTGCTTAACCACTGAGCCACATCCCCAAGCCCTTTTTTCTATTTTATTTAGAGGTAGGGTCACATGAAGTTGCTTAGGGCTTTGCTAAGTTGCTGAGGCTGGCTTTGAACTCTCCATCCTCCTGCCTCAACCTTCTAAGTCGCTGGGATTATAGGCCTGGTCAACTCCTGCCATCTTAAAGACTCCACCAGAAGCAACACATTACTTCCACCTGCATTTCATTCGTTAGAGCTGGTCACATGACCACCCAGGGTAGGGATGTGCAGTTGGTCTGCGGGTTCCATATCCTCAGATTTTAATCAATGATGGATGAAAACTAATTTTAAAAAAAAAAATTCGGGCTGAGGTTGTAGCTCGGTGGTAGAGCGCTCACCTAGCATGTGTGAGGCACTGAGTTTAATTCTCAGCACCACATATGTAAATAAATAAAACAAAGGTCCATTGACAACTAAAAAATATATTAAAAAAAATTCACCAGGCGCAGTGGTGCATGCCTGTAATCCCAACAACTTGGGAGGCTGAGGCAGGAGGATCACAAGTTGAAGGCCAGCCTCCACAATCTAGAGAGACTCTGTCTTAAAATGAAATAAAAAAGGACTGAAAGGACAGGATGGAGCTCAGTGGTAGAACCCTGCTGGGTTCAATCCCCAGTACCAAAGGGGTGAGGAATTGGGTCTCATGAAAATGCATGGACCTTTCCCCTTGTCATTATCCCCCAAACAGTACAGTCTAACAACTGTTCCCATGGCATTTGCATTATATTGTAAGAAATCTAGAGATGGTTTAAAGTACACAGGAGGACGTGTGTAGGTTCTAAGAAAATGCCGCACCATTTTATATAAGGGACTTGAGCACATGTGGATTTTGGGACGGAGGCAAGCGGAAGTCACCCCTGTGTGCCAGTCGATCCTGACCTCAGACTGTGCTTCATTGTCCTCCCTCATCACTGACGACATCAAGTTCAACCAAGGGGGCTGGGGACGTGGCTCCGAGGTAGAGCATTTGCCCAGCCTGCATGGGGCTCTGGGTTCCCTTCCCAACACCGCAAAAAAGAGGGGGAAAAAGTCTCAACCATGGAAAAGCAGCCCAGGCGTGCACAGATGTATGTCACTGGTCTCTTTTCCTCTGCACTTGATCTCAGTGCAAAGGCTGCGAAGCCATGGTTTCTGCGGCTCTGTAGTGAGACAGCTGGGAAGTACTGGGCTTTACGCCTGGGAGCTGGCATGAGGGACGTGTGCCAGGTCAGCTGGCAGAAAGCCACAGAGCGTGGCAGCTCCCGGGTGCCCGGCTAGACTCGGTTTCCATAAGGAAGTGACAGGAAGGAAACAACTGTGGATCTGAGCACGTGGGTTTTCTGCCCATTTACACTCAAAGTGTATCAACTGAATAGGCCAAGCCACCGTGAAGTCAACCTTTTGTCCCCATCGTACAAAACAGGAGACAGGCTCAGGCGATGTGGGGTTAGGTCCACAGTAGTCACTGTGTTATCCAACCCTCTCAGAGTACCAGCCCTCAGGCCACATGCGTCCCAGGTGACCTCTTCCTCCACCCCACATCCCTCGGGAACTAGCTGCTGTTAACTCCAAACCCATCGATAATGTGTATGATAATCAAACCTCTTAGAATCAGGTAAGGTGTGGGAAGCACATAGCACAGTAGCTGGTGTGTGGGACGTCCTCACCAAATATTAACCACTTTTTATCATTTATCGTCACTGGGATTTGCTATCAGTCCACATTGAGCTGCTGTCCAAACTCCAGCTTCAGTTCAGAGTTCCCACCTGATGACTGCTCTGTCCTGCCCTCTGCCTCCCCTCTTGCTCCCGAAGGCCTCGGAGAAGCCGAGAGCTGAATATCCAACAAGGAGACAGGACTTCGCGACCCCTAAGCACTCACAAGGGCTGTTTGGGGGAGCACCTGGTGCTAATTCACTTCAGAGACTTTCCTTTTGCCAGATTTTATAGTGTTTGCAGTTTGAGTCTCAGTGAACCTAGCTACTGCTTCCAAGTCAAGGCCTCCGGTGGGAAATGATTCTTCTGAATGAAACTGGTTTCCAAACATCCCTGAGGGAGGTGGAATTCGGTGTCAGGGTGGGGAGAAAGGAAGGGAGGTGGAGGACAGTGAAGTCTGGGGTGCTATTTTGTACTCATTCGGGGTCCATCTGTTGAAAGGCATTTTTTGTGCTTCTCTTGTTATTATTATTTTTTTGTCTTTTCATTATTCAAATTGCAACCTTATTAGGATGGATCTGTTGGGTAAGTAGTGCACCCCATATCCTGAAATTCCCCAGTTGGGTTTTGCAAAGTTTTCAGCTTTTTAAAACCATCAACGGGCCCAGGGCAACTTTGGTTCTTACTGTGTGGCAGCATAACCACCATTGACCGGAGTTTAGGGGTTGGCGAGGTGGGAGGTCTCAAGGGATCTTGGGCATCGGTGGCCCTAAAGAGAAACCTCTTCTCTCCCAGAATGGCTGAGGCATCCAGGAAGAAGAGAGAAAACCGGAGGAAATGGAAGCGTTACCTTCTGATAGGCCTGGCAACCGTGGGAGGCGGGACTGTGATCGGTAAGGCCAGCTGGAGATGCTGGGGCTGCAGGCTCACCGGCTGGAGCTGCGCAGAGCCAGGGATGTGCTAGGCTCAGAGTGGGGCGGGGCGGCATCTGCTGGGAAGTGGACCCAGTGCATGGCAGGCGCATGGTCAGTAGTGAAGGGCTCGTGAGCATTGCTAGAAGCTTCCATGAAAGGCAGTATTGGCTGATGGGGCAAGCCCCCACCAAACCACACCTCCCTCCCACCTTCGCCTCACCGGCTGCTTTCCTGCAGGTGTGACTGGTGGTCTAGCTGCTCCGCTTGTTGCTGCTGGAGCTGCCACTATCATCGGCAGTGCCGGGGCAGCGGCGCTGGGCTCAGCGGCTGGCATCGCTGTCATGACCTCGCTGTTTGGTGCAGCTGGAGCTGGCCTGACAGGTGAGGTTCACCGGGATGGCGGTTGGGAGGGGTTTTTACCCAGTGTGGCCCCAGGATGGCTCCTGGGGAGGCAGAGGCATTCTGGCTTTGCTCACTCTGGGTCCCAGCCTTGCCTGAACTTGCAGCAGACTTCACAGAGACCTTTACAGAGGCTGAGAACTTGGCGTGGGCCAGGGTGAGGCCAAGTTTAAGAAGCTGGTGTCTTCCTTCCATGCACCTTGTGAATAGTTCCCAGGAAGAGTCCTGCTGATGGTCTGAGACACACAGGCTCCCTCATGTTTAGAGAGGACACAGCTGCCCCTCCTTTACCTGCCTCACCTGTGTCAATCCCCCAACCCAGTCACCCAGATGCCCGCCCAGCTCCGCAAGTGAGCGTCGCTCCCTGCCAAGAGTCTTGGTCAGTTTGATCCACTCTTACCAAGAGCACCTGAACCAGTGGACAGGAAAAAGATACCAGTCAAACCAGGACAGGTCAGGGCAGGGCAGTGGATAAGAGCCTGAGGTCAGACCCCAGCCACTTTTTGCCCTCCTCTATAATCAGGGACAGTAATGGCAACTACCTTAGAACATTCACAGATAAAATGTGTTTGTCCAGGAGTGGGGCAAACATCTGGTGCATCTGTGTGAGACTGGCACAGACAGCCGCTCCAACAACCCCAGGTCCCACTCACCTCCATTCTTATTCTCACATCTGGGTCTTCAGGATACAAGATGAAGAAGCGTGTTGGAGCCATTGAGGAATTCACGTTCCTGCCCCTGGCGGAGGGCAGGCAGCTGCACATCACCATCGCCATCACTGGGTGGCTCGCATCCGGCAAATACCGTGAGGACCGAGAGTGGAGAAGGACTGGGAGCGGGCGGGGGCATGGTGGAGCTGGGCCTGCAGCTGCCGGCCACACCTGGGGCTAGGTGCTTGCCTGGGTATGTCTCTAGGAGGGGGGTATGGGGAGCCCCGTTTTGCAGAGGAGGAAACTGAGGCCCAGAGAGGTGAGGTAATTTTGTCCCACTTTCTTCCATTCACTCGTCCACTATCCATCCAGCAGTATTCCAGAGTGCCCACCCACCCACCAAGCTAACACCTGTCCACCCCTAATCATCCATCCATCCATCTACTCACTCACCAGCAGTGTTTATAAAGTAGTGTGATTTCCACACACCATGCGACAAAGCCAGGCCCTAGGAATTCAGTGGTGGGCAGCCAGTGATGGCCTCTGCTCCTGCAGAACACATAAGACAGAGGACAGACCAAGTAATTATAGGGAAACCTTATGGATGGTACGGTAGGGGAAGCATGGGATGCTTTGCGGATAGGTTCCTGGAGGAAGTGACATTTAGGCTAAGAGCTGGCTGGGAGTTAGCTGGATAAAGAAGCAGCAGAACGTTTATACCAAGCACAGGAACAGCATATGCAAGGGCCCAGTGGTACAAAAGGAGCAAAAGGATCCCAGGATGGCTGCGGTGGGGAGCCAGCAGGCAGGAGTGTGATGGGGCCACACCAGGCAGGAGTTTGAATTTGTCCTCGGCAAGTGGAAGATAGCAAAGGGCTTCAGTTACCTGGGGAGATTAGTATGACTTGGCCAATTTGTCCAATGGAGCAAATTCCTGCCTTTCAGGGTTGCTACAAAGATTCAACTGAGCTAGATAACACATGGCTGGTTTCTAGCTGGCATTCCACAGACATCTGCGTCTGGATGTGCCTGCCTTGGGCAGTTGACCAAGGTGGCTTGGAGGACTTGCCACCCATGGTCCATTCACTGCCTGGCTCCCCTGGCTCCCTTTTGCAGTTGCCCAGCAGGAGGCTCAGCAGCTAATCCTCTATTAGGGAGAGGATAGAGGAACCAGGGACTCTCAGCCACACCCACATGGACACCCAGGCGTGCACGCTGAGACCCCTGGGTTCCCAAGCCTCTGAGATCCCAAAGGGGGCAGCCACAGCTCTCCCAAACAACATGGAAGAAAGCAAGCGAGTTATCATTTAAAGGTGTTAGAGACCCCAGACTTCTGACCTGTGACCTCTAGGCCCATCCCCCAGAGGGCCTCCCACATTAACTGGGCACCTGATCAGACATTGCCCCTGCGGAGTAGGACCAGGATGTGCGTGACCTCATGTCATCCCTGGCTCTGCTCAGTGAGGAGGGGGCTGTTCATATCTTGATCTGTGGGAAGAGGAAACCTGGAGGGGAGACAAGGCAGATGCAGGGCTGGAACCCAGGTCTCCCTACCTGCAGTTCAGGGTTTCTGCCCACCTGTTTTTCACTCTGCGGCAGGAAGGAGGGAACACAAACAAGTGTCTCAGTAAAGGGGTTTGCAATTCTGATCAGGATGGAGACCAAACCTCTGGGCTTTATTTTACTAGCACTTGCTACCCTGGCCCCAGGCTGAAGGCCAAGTTCACTTTTGCGGAAGAACATCATCTTCGCTGTTCTCTTCTAGTTGCTCTAGTGCAGTGTGGGACACAGGTAGAGAGGTGATTACACAAAATATAACCAAGTTACACAAAGTTCAGTAAGGAGAAAATACTCACCCTCTCCTGCCTTCCCGAGCCGTATTGTTATCTCAGACCTGCTTGTACACGTGATGAGAATAATAGGGCTTCCCTCTGCTCACGTCTTTGTTCATCATGAGTGTATCATAACAATAATAGCTTTGTAGCTGGCCACAAGCCAGGCACTGACCTACCTTCTCCAAGCCCCAGAGATGAGCATCACCAGCAACCCCATTTTATAGTTGAGGAAATAGGCTTATAAAAGCTGCCAGGGCCACCCAGCTAGTCAGGACCAGGGCCAGGACTCACCCCCTTCCTGTTGCTCCTCAGCTCATGTTCTTGACCACAGGGCATCACAATGCAAGACTGCACTTCACAGTTTAAATAACACATCCCACGCAGCGTCTCCTGTGATCCTGTGAGCATCTGCGTGAGTCAGATGTTATAATTCCATCCTTATAGATGTAGAAACCCAGGTTCTAAACAGCATCGCGCCTCACCGCAAGTCATGCAGACAGAAAGCTGTCATGCTGAGGCCAGAGCCTGGGCCTGCAGCACATGAAGGCCTTGCTCCCTGGGTGCGCCTGCCACCTGTCAGGACTGCCTGTCACTGTACCCTTAATTAGAGGCCATCGATCCCTGAGTTGGTGCAGAGCTGAGGCAGGATCCCTGCAGACAGGAGAGAGTGGCTGCAGGGTCACGTTTGGACCAATGTAGCAGCCTGTGAGGGACAGCAAGGCCTCTGGGTGGAGTTCACGTCCAGGCCTGAAGGCTCTGCGACACGGGCTCCGTCTTCCTTCCTTCCTTCTTCCTGTTTTTGTGAGCGATTACTATGGCTTTGAGAACATGGTGGGAGCCATGGAGAGGCCGCACCTGTGAAAATGAGCGTGACTTCTGAATATAATGAGCACTTACGGGAGGTGCAGGGAAGGCTTGGGATGGGCCAGGAAGGCTTCTGGGTGGAGACTGGACTCGGCAGGGCAGGTAGAGTGAGCTGGGGAGCCTCAGCCAGACCCAGGAGCTGGAGGAGGGTTTGAGGTGGGAGTGGGAGGAGATTCGTGTTTGAGATGGCCCGTGAGCCTCAGGGAGCACATTCAATGCCCCTCTGCTGCAGGGCAGGAGGAAGGAAGGCCGGCAGCCTGGTCATGCCCCCTGCTTGACGCAGGCCACTAGGGCCCCCGCTGCCTCCTCTCCCTCCCATGGATTGTTTTTCATATCTATTTCTCAGGTGAGGAAATCAAGGCCCAGAAAAATGGGACTCCCCAGCCAAGCTGGGCTCAAGCCCCTCTTCCCCCAGGCTCCAGCTGTTCCCCAGTGTTTGTTGAACCAAGATGCTGCTGACACACAGCCACCTCCTGTGTCAGCTCAATGCTGGAATTAATTCCTCAGGGTGGGATACAGTGATGCTTTACATACACAGCAAACACTTCCTTCTTACAACCACCCCGAGAAGGGACAGAACTAATACCTCGTCCCTTCACAGATGAGCAAAATGTGGCTCAAAGTCAGAGAGTGATGTTCCCAAGGTCACCTACCCACTAGTGCGTGCAGGAACTGAATGCACTCCTGGGATTGCTTCACAGGGCGGCTCAGTGCCTCACTCCTCAGCTAACAGTGGCCAGGGGCTGGGCCTCCCAGCTTCCCCATGGGGGTGAGCATTCCCTGGCCACTGCCCGTCTGGTTTAGTGGGTGGGGCGGGGGCATCCTCTACCATGGCAGGAGAGACACCACCCACCTGTGTTCTCCCCAGGCACCTTCAGCGCCCCCTGGGCTGCCCTGGCTCGCAGCCAGGAGCAGTACTGCCTGGCCTGGGAGGCCAAGTACCTGATGGAGCTCGGCAACGCCCTGGAGACCATCCTCAGTGGCCTCGCCAACATGGTGGCTCAGGAAGCCCTCAAGTACACCGTGCTGTCTGGTAAGCCTTCTCCTCCCCCACCAGTCATGACAAGGCACCATGGTACCATATCCCTGCCTGCCAGCCACCCCCAGGTGCTGGAGGTAAAGGCTGCATTCCTATATGTGGGAAGGTCATGGTTTATGGGAAGAGACAGGTCAGCAGCCAATCACAGAATGTGTCTGTCAGTTACCATCACAAGCCACCCCCAGAACTCCATGGCCCCAAATAGCAATTGCTTATTATAGCTTGGGAGTTGGCTCCTCTCAGCTGGGCCTGCTCATGCGTCTGTAGACACTGTCCATTGGCCGACACCAGCCCTGCCTGGGGCAACTAGAGCAACTGGGCTATGCTTGGGGTGTCGTTGCTCATCCTGACCCATGCCCATGCCAACAGAGAATGTGCAAGAGAGGTTGCCCCAACCAGGCCCGGTGGCGCATGCCCGTAATCCCAGTGGCTCAGGAGGCTGAGGCAGGAAGACTAGGAGTTCAAAGCCAGCCTCAGCAATTTAGTGAGGCCCTAAGCAACTCAGTGAGACCGTATCTCTAAATAAAATATATCAAAGGACTGGGGACATAGCTCAGAGGTTAAGTTCAATCCCTAGTACCAACTAAATTTAATTAATTAATTAATTAAAAGAATGGCTGCCCCACTCCCAAGTCCAGTTCAAGCCACACACCCACTAACATCTCTTTGGCCAGAGCAAGTCACATGGCTGCCCCTGGTGGGGATGGACAGGTCTTGCAGAGGGGAGGGGCACTGCAGAGATAGGAGGAAAATGGGAGGATTCGGGGTGCAGTAACAGATTGAGGCCACCTTCAGAATCTCACACACTAGATGTGCTCTGGCACATCTAACGCTCTGGCGTCAGAAATGCATACGGTTCAAATTTTCCCTTCACTGTTCAGAGTTTGACAACACTGGGGAAACTTGTAGGGTCCAGTTAGAGACCGCAGGCATCCCCTCCAGCATCCATGAGCACATCACTTCTCTAGAAAGACTCCTCGGCTTCCTCACTGCTGTCCTCCTCACCCCCAGGCATCGTGGCTGCCTTGACCTGGCCGGCCTCACTCCTCAGTGTCGCCAACGTCATTGACAACCCCTGGGGAGTGTGTCTTCATCGATCGGCAGAGGTTGGCAAGCACCTGGCCCATATCCTGCTCTCCCGGCAGCAGGTACCTGGGAGGGACTATGGATGTGAGCAAAATGGGAGGCTGGGGTGGGGGTTGACTTGTGTACAGATGTCAGCTCTGGCAACAAGTCTACTTGGAGGTAGCCTTAGGGCTTTGGGGGCATAGGTGTGTCCTAATGTGGAGCAGTAAGAATTGTGGACCATGCATCTCTTTCATGTAATCAGGTGAGGACTGAATACAGGGGCATCTGCAGCCAGGGGTGGTGGGGATGTCAGGCAGAAGTTCAAGTGTCTCCTGTGTATGGGCTTTGATTAGAGAGTTTAGCAATATGGTTAGGCTCGTTGGAGGGTATTTCAGTGAAAACCTCTGACTCAGTTTGCAGTGAAATTGATCAAGTCCACAAGACCACACGTGTGCCTCTGCTGACCACAAATGGAACTTCTGCATGCCAGTGACCACCAGCTTCTTCCTAGAATTATCAAGTGATGGTCAGAGGAAATCTTTAGTGGTCCAAATACTCTGGGGAATGGTTAGGAAGAGAAATCATCACAGTACATTTAAAATTCGAATCCAGTAAAATGGGTTTCTCAAGGAAGTGAAACTGTCCCCTTCAAAATAAAATGGAGCAAATGAACACAAACATCTGAGAAGTAGTATCAGAGTGGCCATATTGTTAGGATTTGTTTTGGCTGCAAGTGGGAGAAAACCAATACCAGTGGCTTAAATGAGGTACAAGTTTATTTTTCCTAGAAAAACCTGAAATGACCCTGAGATACTCAAATGATGTGCCATAACAGAGAGACCTAGGTTTCTTCTACCCACTCTGCTGTAGCTGGTCTTGACCTCCTGGTCCAAGACGGCCACCTCTGAGCTTCAGCTAGCAGGAGAAAGGAGAAGCTGATGGGGAAGGAGCACAGGCCTCCCAGCATGCCAGTGGATGTCTCGCAGGCCAGAGCCCAGTCACAGGACCACACTGAGCTGCCACAGAAGCTGGGAAATGGTCTTCATTCTGAGTGGCAATGAAGCCCGCTGAAATTCAATTAGTGGGGATGCAAGAGAAGGAAGAGTTTGAGAGATGTCTAGCAGTTTTTGCCACTGTGCGTACGTTGCCTGAGAAACTGAGAGCCCCATCCAATCCCTGAATGTCTGTACAAAAACAAACAAACAAAAAACCAGAAGTCCTTTGGCAGCTTTGGCTGCAATGCAAAGACCGAAGCAACATTGGTTAAATGAGGGGGAAATTTGGCTCTCCCACGTGACAGTCATGTCTCAGCGGCCAAGGCAGGATGTATTCATTTCCTATTATAACAAACGACCACAAACTTACTGGCTTAACCCAAATGTATTTTCTTCTACAAATATATCATCTCACAGCTCTAGAGGGCAAAGTCCAAATGTACCCAGAGCTGTGTCCCAGAAAGGCTCCCAGGTAGCACCCACCTCTGCCTTTTCCAACTTCCCAAGGCCACTTGCATCCGTTGGCTGGTGGCCCCTCCCCCATCCTCAAACCCAGCAGTGCGTGTGGCACCTTCAGATCTCTCTCTCCCTCTGCTTCCGTCATCTCTTTGCCTTCTGTCCAAGTGACGCATTCTGCCTCCCTCTTATGAGGACTCCTGTGATGACCTCAGGCCACTCAGATAATGGAAGATCATCTCTCCAACTCAGGATCCTTAACCTGATCACAGCTACAGAGTCCCTCTTCTATATAAGGTGGTGTTCACAGGTTGCTGGGAGTAGGGTGTGTCTCCTGCATGGTGACTTCACAGTGTAGGGAACCCAGGCTCCTTGGGTCTCAGGCCGCTCATCTGGAGCACCTGGCTTCTCTCTGTGGTCTGGGAAGGATCCTGCAGCCTTGCATACACTTCAAGACCTCACAGGTGGGAAAGCAGAAGTCACAGCTGTCTCTCATCTCCAGTTCCTGTGGCCACCCCCAGCTACAAAGGAGGCAGGGAAACTTGGTTTTTGGCTGGGTGGCTCTGGGTATAGGAAAACTCAGCTCTAGTACTGAAGAACAGAGGGGAAAAGGGATATTGAGAGATGACAGTTTTGGCCAAAGTTCCTACAGAATTCAAATACTATTTAATGGAGATTTTTCTGTTGTAGTAAATAGATCAGAGCATTAGAGTATGTACCGGGGTAACAGGAAGGAAGGAAGAAGCCAGGGCAGACCTCTGGAGCTTACCTGCCCTGCTCCTTCCCTGTGAACTGTACCCAAATACCCTGGACAGCTTTCTTTTTCTTTCTTTCTTTATTTATTCTACTTAGGTTTACATGACAGCAGAATGCCTTTTGATTCGTTGTACACAAATGGAGCACAACTTCTCATTTCTCTGGTTGTACACAATATAGAGTTACACCATATGTGCAGTCACACATGTACCAAAGGCAATGATGTCCATCTCATTCCACCATCTTTCCTGCCCCCATATTCTCTCCCCTCCCTTCTCTTCCCTTTGACCAAAGTTCCTCCATTCTCCCCACGCTCCCTCCCCCATTATGGATCCACATCCACTAATCAGAGAGAACATTTGGTCTTTGGTTTTTTGGGATTGGCTTACTTCGCTTAGCATGATGTTCTCCAACTGCATCCATTTACCTGCAAATGCCATAATTTTATTCTCTTTTAATGCTGAGTAATATTCCATTGTGTATATATGCCACAGTTTCTTTATCCATTCATCTATTGAGGGGCATCTAGGTTGCTTCCACAGTTTAGCTATTGTGAATTGAGCTGCTGTAAACATTGAAGAGGCTGCGTCACTGTAGTATGCTATTTTTAAGTCTTCTGGGTATAGACCAAGGAGTGGGATAGCTGGGTCAAATGGTGGTTCCATTCCAAGTTTTCTAAGGAATCGCCATACTGTTTTCCAGATTGGTTGCACCAATTTGCAGTCCTACCAGCAGTGTATGAGTGTGCCTTTCCCCCTACATCCTCACCAACACTTATTGTTGTTTGTATTCTTGAGAACTACCATTCTGACTGGCGTGAGATGAAATCTTAGAGTAGTTTTGATTTGCATTTCTCTAATTGCTAGAGGTGTTGAACATTTTTTCATATATTTGTTGATCAATTATATATCTTCTTCTGAGAAGTGTCTGTTCAGCTCCTTAGCCCATTTATTGATTGGGTTGTTTGTTTTTTTGGTGTTAAGTTTTTTGCTTTTTTTTAAAAATTTTTTTAGTTGTAGATGATGCAATATCTTTTTTATTTATTTTTTATGTGGTGCTGAGGATCGAACCCAGTGACTCACGCATGCAAGGCAAGCGCTCTACCACTGAGCCACAGCCCCAGCCCTGGTGTTAAGTTTTTTGAGTTCTTTATATATCCTGGAGATCAGTGCTCTGTCTGGTGTGAGTGTGGCAAAAATTTGCTCCCAGGATTTAGGCTCTCTCTTCACCTCATTGTTTCTTTTGCTGAGAAGAAGCTTTTTAGTTTGAATCCATCCCATTTATTGATTCTTGATTTTATTTCTTGCACTTTAGGAATCTTGTTAAGGAAGTTGGGCCCTAATCTAACATGATGAAGGTTTGGGCCTCAGGTTTCTTTTTCTTTAGAGACTTTCCAAAATAACTTGCCTTTTCTGTGGGTATGTGAGCCAAAGAATCCTCTTTAATCTGACTTGCTACCTAATCTTGTCATTTGAAGCCAATGCATTGTGTCCCACCTTCCTATCTAGAAACGAAGCAGCTGTCTCTCCTATGTCCCTCTTTGCTTTTTACCCATCACGCCTGGGGTTCCTTCTGCCTAACCTCTCCATCCCCAGAGGAATCTCACGGCAGTTATTGCCACAGGCAGATGGGGGAAGAGCCCCTGTCATTAACTAGTCATGTCTCCCGAGGAGGAAGAGACGGCGGCTGATAATGGTTTGAGATGACAGGCAATGAACCCTGCCAGAGGCTACCTGCTGGCCTTGGAGGCGCTGGCAGGAGCACTCTTGGCTGAATGATGAAGACCTCAGAGCTTGGGGACCCCAAATGGCACACATGTGACTCATTAAAGGAGAACCAGACACTAAGGAACATGCAAAGGCTGCCCTGGCACTGTGCCAGAACTGGCTGTACCCCCTCCAGACACCTGTACCCTTCCTCCCCCAGGGCCAGCGACCTGTCACCTTGATTGGATTCAGCCTAGGCGCCAGAGTTATCTACTTCTGTCTGCAAGAGATGGCTCAGGAAAAAGGTGAGTCCGGCTCATCGTCACAGACGAAAACCCTTCCCAGGTTGGTCACCCAGTTCAGAGGAATTCTGAGCCCGGGGTCCCTAGCTTTGAAAGCGTGTTCCTAGTTCTCTGAAATACTAGTTAATAGTTGAAAATGGAGGGAAACAGTTAAACCATGTGTAAAATGATTCATTCTTTCTGCATATAAATTGGAGAGGGTGGGTGACGGCCAGTCCTGTGACGACGTTGATCCTTCTGCTCAGAAGCGCATTCCCTCCGAGGGTACTCGAGGAGGGTCCCTCTTTGTCTCCTCCAGCTTCTGGCCTCTGGCATTCCTGGTGTCCCTTGGCTTGCAGACACCTCACTCCAGTCTCTGCCTCTGTCCCCCCCGTGGCGTCTCCTTCCCTGTCTCTTATAAGGACAGTGTCATTGGCTCGAGGGCCCACTAGACTCCAGGATGACCTCATCTCAAGACTTCTAACTTAATTACACCTGCAAAGACCCCTTTCCAGAAAAGACCCTCTTTCACAAGTTCTGGGGGGATGAATCTTCTCCCCGCCATCCCACCCACCACAGACCCCTGTGGAGGGGCTCGTGCCCCATGTCCTCCTTTCTGTGTCAAGGCAGGAGGAAACCTGAGGGTCCTGCAGCTGGCTTCGGTTGGGTAAGGGTTCCAGGGCAGAATGCTGGCTTTAGACATATCTGTCAGCAGAGGCTGCAGGAGGCCAGTGGGAGTGAGTCCCAGAGCTGGGAGCATTTGTGCTCCTCCATTCCTGGGACATGGGCTGTCCTCCCTCCTGGTGGCACCTCCCAGCAGCAGGACTCTGAAGACAAGTGGAAGAACTGAGATGGGGCATAGGCACAAGAAGCAGCTGGGGAGACAGCGCCCATGCCCACCCGGGCTTTTGGTGAACACCTCCCTGGCCTCGGTTTCCCTTCTTGTAGGCTCGATGCCCCACCTCCAGGGGTTTTTCTGAGAAGCAAGTGAGGTGCCCCATTCAGTGTTTTTGCCAATCTGCAAGACTGTGGTTGACCAGAGGGAGTGTAAGATGTCCGTGTGTGGCTTTAGCCTGGCAGAGTTCCCGCCACCCAGGGGCCACCCGTCCTTGTCCTGAGCATGCAGTGCAATTGCCGCCTGACTTCCCACAGCACAGGTCGGGATGGGGAGACCTGCCATTGGGTGGACCCAAAGAAGCTGGGGCAGGTGTTAGTGTTGGTGTTTTCACTCCCAGAGGGCCTGGGGCAGCGGTGGAGCTCAGGGCCAGGACTCCTTGCCGTTTACGTTTGACAAAACATGCCCCCAATGCTAACACGGACTGAGAGGGAAGCCCTTTTCCTGGCTACAAAGCAGGGTGGACATGCCATCCTCAGCAGACCCTCAGGGCCACACTGCTGGGCCTGTGCTCTGCCCTGGTCCCTTCACCCTGCACCCCTCCTCCACTCCTTTGAAGCTTTCTGCAGCCGCCTCCCCCCCTGGTTTCATCCATGCCTGTGAAAGCAACTCGAGGCACCTCTGTCCTGTTTCCTCTAGCTTTGGGTAGCCTGGGACCACCATGCAATGACAGGCCTGGGGAACTAGCCCGGGCTGTGCTCACCAGGAAGATCCAGGCTGGGGTCAGAGGTCAGCAAAAACTGGCAAGGAAGCAGGGTGAATTTGGGTAAAGGTAGAGGACATTGGGCCTTCTGGGGTTTTTTTGTTTTTGTTTTCGTTTTTGTTTTTGGCACCAGGGATTGAACTCAGGGGCACTTGACCACTGAGCCACATCCCCAGCCCTATTTTATGTAGAGACAGGGTCTCATTGAGTTGCTTAGCGCCTCGTCGTTGCTGAGGCTGGCTTTGAACTCACGATTCTCCTGTCTCAGCCTCCCTAAGTGCTGGGATTAGAGTCTTGCTCCACCACACCCGGCTGGGCCTTCTGTTTTTATAGATATTCCTCCCTGTCCCAGGCATCACCAGGAGTACATACAGCACATCAATAAACCATCCTCCACCTTCTTCCCTGCTCCACCTGCTACAGGGAATCCACTGAGACACTGGCCTGCTGGGAGGCACCTCCAGAGACCACAGTGTCTCCCATTCTCGGCTCTTTACCCACTTCAGTAAATGGCTTTCTTGAAGTCACTACAGCACCCTTGACTCCTACAGCACAATGCCATTTTACATTTCTACTACTAAGTGCAAATGATGACTATAGTGTCAGAATCTCTCAGGGAAAATGGGGGGCAGGACTTCTCAACAGTAAAACATGGAGTCCATCATACCATAAAGATGTGGTTTTGTAAAGAGGTAGGATGGGTGTCTCAGTCAGCTCTGGCTGTAGTCATGCTGCATAACAAAGAACCCCATAACTCAGAAGGGTGCGGCAACACGTATGTTCACACTCAGGATCTACCAGTGGACTGTGGTGCAGTTGATCTGAGATGACCTCTGTAAGGTTGGCAGGCTTGGCTCCAGGTTCAGTTCTGGAGAGGTTAAAGGGCAGCAGCTGCCCAAGGAGTGCTCTGTTTATGACAGAAGAATGCCAGAGCCAAGCAAACCAGGTGTGCAAATTTAAGACCTCTGCTTACATTACATTCACTAACATCCTGTCTCTTATTGATTGCTGTGAAGCCACCTCTCCAAAACCAGTGGCTTAAAACAGCAATGCCTGGGGACCTCTCACAATTCCCTGGGAGCCAAGCAGTTCTCTTTTCTCCACCGGCCTTGCTCCTTCAGTTGCAATCAGAGCCAGAACCTCTTGTGTGTCTGGCCATCCTTGCTTGCTGTCAGCCAGTCCAGGCTCCTCCCTGCCCTCTAAATCCACTCGTCCCAGGGAGGCCTTTGAAAAGCTCCTGTCCACTGAGCTGCTGCCATTCTGCTCCTTCCTGGTCCCCTGTCTCCAACACATCCACAAACCATCTGCCCCGTTCATTACTTGGAGTGACGGGGTCTTATGAAGAGAAGCTGTTATTCACTGAGGGGGAGGTGCAGCTCCATCTCCAGTGACATAAATCACATGCTGAGGGGCTGGGATTGTAGCTCAGTGATAGAGCGCTTGCCTCGCATGCGTGAGGCCCTGGGTTCGATCCTCAGCACTAAATACAAAGCAATAAAATAAAGACATGTGTCCATCCACAACTAAAAAAATATTAAAAAAAAAAAAAATCACATGCTGAGCCAGACGCAGTGGCGCACACCTGTAATCCCAGCACTTTGGGAGGCTGAAGCAGGAGAATCGCGAGTTCAAAGCCAGCCTCAGCAACAGCGAGGCGCTAAGCAACTCAGTGAGACCCTGTCTCTACATAAAACACAAAATAGGGCTGAGGATGTGGCTCAGTGGTAAAGTATCCCTGAGTTCAGTTCCCGGTCCCAAAAATAGTAATAATAAAATAAAAAATAAGTCACGTGCTGCCTCCAGATGCTAATGCAAGCCAGGCCTCCCATTCCCCTCAGAGCAAGTTGAATGAATTGGCCATTTGGCTGTGGTCAGTGGAAGCGAAGTTGCCCATCAGCTGCCTCCAGAGTGTGTCTGGAAGCTGGTGAGAGGGAAGAAGGAGGCAGGTGGTCTGTTGGCAACAAGGTGGGTTAGCAGGAGCCTAGGATGTGCCTGTACTACAGCCATTGGAGGGGTGGGCTCCCCACCCCCTGCCTCTTTTCTGGCAACTACTCCTGGATCTGCCCTGCCCACCAGGAAGAATTGGGCTTCTGAATTAGACAGACTGGGATTTTCCCCCAGTTTTATCATTGACTAGCTGTGGGACCCTCAGTAAGTCAATGGGGAACTGACGGGTCCCGAATCCCCAGAGCCAAGCCTGTGAGCACAGCCTCCCTGGCAGTCCTTTGAGGGCTGGGGCCCAGGAGGCTGCTAGGACTAGAGCAGAGCCTTTCTCACTGAACCACTTTAACCCACCCAGAAGCAGAGGGAATAAGAACATGGACACATATCCTCAGTCTCACAAACACACACTCACACACTTGGGCCTGGCCCCGTGCTGGGCAATGGCAGGCCAGCAGCAAGAGGCGGGTGTCTGTGGTCATCGATGATGGGCCACATAGCTCCTCCCCACCCAGAAGCTACCAGCATCGCTGCTGCAAGTGTGCAGGCCCTGGAGTTAGGACATCTGGTTTGAATCCCAAACCCAGCCCTCTAACCAGCTGACTTGTTTGAGGCACAGAGCCTAACCATGTCTATCCTGAGGTTGTGTAAGGGTGACATTGTCTATGATCGTGTTAGCATTCATCACTGTGACAAAACACCTGAGATAATCAACTTCTGGGAAGAAAGGTTTAAATGAGCTCACGGTGTGGGAAGTTTCAGCCTGTGGACGGTTGGCTTGCTGTTTGGGGGTCTGTGGTGAGGCAGCACATCCTGGTGGGAATGTGTGGCGGAGGAAGCTGCTCAGTTCATGGCCAGAAGCAAAGAGACAGAGAGGAAGGAGCCCAGTGAGGTCCTAGATCTCCTCCAAGGGCACACCCCCCACCAGTAACCTAACTTCCTCCAACTAGGTCCCGCCTCTTAAAGGTTCCACCACCTTCCAACAGTACCACAGGCTGGAGACAAAGCCTTCAGCATTTGATCCCAGTCATAGCAGTGCCAGTGGGAATGTGGGCACATAATAGCACTTACTGAGCGTGCATAATGTTAGGAACTGTCCAGAGCTTCATAAATGGGAGTCAACACGTGGACAGCCTAGACCTGGCCTCCCACCAGGCATCAGGGCCTACAGCTCCTGTTCTTTCCTATCTCTACACCCACCTGTTCCCTCCTCACACCCTCCTACTGAGCCCAGCCTGTGTTGCTGCGGGGCCTCTTCAAGGCTCCAGTTGCCCATGATCTTGAATGGACTCCACATCCTTGGCCCAGGGCTGCTGTCCCACATCTGAGTTACTCCAGCTCGCTGTCTGGTCTCAGGCAGCCCCGATGATTTAACATCTAATTAATCTGCACGCAAAGGAGACCCTCTCTTAATTGCAAGAAAGCTGTCATTATCTGAGTTAGGGGGTGTAAAAGAGGCATTGCTCTAATACCTTTGAATCCACTAATTGTTTTCTGGAGCCCCTTGAGAGCCAGTACTGAAATGTAGCACTAAAGCCCAAAATCACACCGAGCCTGCAATCCTTCAGCCAGCCTGGCCCTCCCTCCTTTCTCGTGCTAAGAAAAACTGCCTGTAGAATTATCTCTCTTCACACTTGTCTCCTTTTTGAAGGGATGCTGCAGGTCTTGAGGGTTGCTGCCCTTAGACTCTGCCACCATTCACAGGACCCCTCACAGGCAGGCCTGGTCTTCCCTTAGGCTCAGCATGGTCAGCTTTTTTTCAAGTATTTGTCAACTGCAAGCCACTTGAGGGCAAGGGCCTGTCTAACTGACCTCCATACCTTCTGTACCTGGAATAAAGTCAACAGAGAGTTAATGCTCTGTGAGTGAATTGGACTTAAAGTCCACCACTATAGTCTTTCATAGTGTATCAGTCAGAGTAGGCTAGGTTTTGCTGCAGTGACAAGCATCTTCCAACTCTTATAGATATCATATAACAAAGGTTCACTTCTCACTCATGCTGCCTGTCTATTATGGGTCAGCAGGGGGCACTGAGCACAGTCACTCAGGACTGCCAGGACAAAGGGGGGTTGCCACCTCAATATAAGCCTCATCAGGTATGGGTCAAAGAATGTGAGTAATGTGCTGGCTCTTAAAAATCCCTTGATATCATGCATGGTGGTGCATGCCTATAATGCCAGCTACACAGGAGGCTGAAGCAGGAGGACTGCAAGTTTGAGGATAGCCTGGGAAACTTAGCCAGACCCTGTCTCAAAATAAAATTAAAAAGGGCTGGGGATGTAGCTCAGTGGCAGAGTAACCCTGGGTTCAATCCCAGTCAAAAAAAAACACTTATATTTGTCACTTTCACTCACGTTTCATTGACCAAAGCAAGGAACATGGACATTCATTCCTAACATCAGTGAGGGGCCAGCGAGTGTGTTCCTACCATGTGCTCAGAACACAGAGTTAGAACTGTTTGGTGATCAGCACCAGTGATAACTACAAGCATCTTACATGCAGTATGGGCCTCAGAAATACACTGGTTCCACTAAAATACACTGAGCAGAGATTTTGTTTCCTGAGTGCTAAAAATTCACACTCAGAGCATCCAGGAGCCGTTGGTGGGTTCTGGCCTCCATGATAAATTCTGAGCTAAGAAGGCAGCCAAGACAATTTTGTCTGGGGGCTTTCTTCCCCGCCCCTTGCCTCCCAGGAACAGCCCTTCCAGCTTGGAGGGTGGCAGGACACTCGGGGGAGACAGAGTGGCAGGTCACAGGGGGGCTCAATAAGAGCCCCAGGGACTGATAATCCCGGGAACCAGGAGCTCAGCAAGGGGTCTCCATGTAGATAGGCAGGCACCCAACATGTCATCTATCAAAGGTACAGAGCCCTGGCCAAAGTCAGGTTCTGAAGCAACTCGGAGAAGGAGCAGGGTCAGGCAGATCCAACCAAAGCTCAAGGCACCTCAGACAGCGTCAGTGCCAGAGAGTCACAGAGGTGACTGGTGACATGCATGATGGTGTAGAGCTGCCCATGGCAGTCACTGTTATGAGTATGAGAATAGCAATAGCAGTGGCATCAGTGACTCCGCCTGCGAAGACCCAGCCCCACCAGGCAGGGAGTCCTGCCCACCTTCACGGCCATTTTTCAGAGAAGAGTGAGATTTAGAGAAAGGTAAGGATTTGCACATGTTTTTCCCACCCCAGAGCTCTGCTTTTATCTTGTGATTTTATTTCAGCCTCACCCAATTGGGTGTTTTCACTCAAAGCCTCATCCCAGACCAGACCTTGCAGACGGGGAGCTAAAACAGATTCAACCCATCAGCTCAGACTTAGCAAACACCCACCGCGCCCTGGGCTGGGTTTGGGGAGGTGGCAGCTAATGCAACCTCTGTCCTCACAGAGGTTACAGTCTTTGGAAACCAGCTGCCCTCCCAAGACCTGAGTTGGGGTCTTGTAGAGTGGGTGTGGGTGTCAGCGATGATGCGTGGCAGTTGCCCAACAGAGCAGCAGGCACCTAGGTGGCTCTGGGGAAACAGTGCTCTTACTGTTCTTCCACACCAAGTTCTCAGGGGCCTCCTGGCTGGGGCTGACAGCTCGGCCTGTGCATCTTCGAGGTGACTTAACTCTGCTGCTCCGGACCCATGAGCATGTGGCTAAGGAACCAACAATAGTCACAGCAGCCACCCCCCAGGACGCAGTCAGGGGCCCAACCAGGCTTCAGCCCCCTCTGCTCCTCCCGCAGCCCCAGGTGATGGAAACCCCACAGGGGCCCTCACCATCCGGAAGGCTCTGCAGAGCTTTCTCCGTTTGGTATTCAGACCCTCTGAGCAGCCTGTCACATATTCAGCTGTGCCCAGGTTGAGTGGGAAGGGCTGGCTCCCAGTGGGAATCCCTTGCCCTCTGGTTTGGTTGGTGCTAAGGACTGAACTCAGCCTCTCTCCTGGGCCCTGCCACTCAGCTACCTGCCCAGCCACGTCCTTGCTCTCTGGAAGAGCACTGCAGATGTTTTATGTAACTGAGGAATCTTTTTTTTTTTTAATATTTTTTTTAGTTGTAGATGAACACAATATCTTTATTTTATTTATTTTTATGTGGTGCTGAGGATCGAACCCAGTTCCTCATGCATGCAAGGCAAGCGCTCTACCACTGAGCCACAATCCCAGCCCCTGAGGAATCTTTTCTTCAGATACAAGTAGGCCCAGATTCCTGGAGGTCTGGGGAAGCAACTCAGTGGTATAGCATGTGCTAGACATACCCAAGGCCCTGGGTTCGGTGTCCAGCCACACAATACACACACACATGCACACATGCACACACACAAAATTAAAAAGCAAAATGGAATAAAGAATTTACCTAATAGATGTGGGGAGCCATTTCTTGCTTCCCCTACCTTTCTTTTTAAGGTTTAATATATACACGATACAGTACCTAAAGAGCATGACTCTTAGAGAAGGGGCGTGTCTGCTGAGATCCCAGCTACTGCTGTATGATTATCAGTTCTTTCTGATCATTGTCACTGATGAAGGATGAACTGCCTCGTGGGGGGTGGGGGGCGTGGTGAGCCAGGCCTCTGAAGTCTGACTGCTTTACACTTATTTCAAGAAGCCACTTTTCCAAATGCTCCAGAGCATGAGTCTCCCTTCCATGGAGCATGGGGGAAGGAATCTGAGCCCCCAGCTGCCCATTATTAGGCACTTACTGTGTGCCAGGCTCCACTAAGCAGTTTACATGCTCTGTCTCCCTCCCAATGATAGTCTGAGGTCTTAATTATGCCCATTTTACAGAGGGGGGAGCTGGGCTTTTTGAGGTAAAACGGTAACTAGCCCATGGTCACAGGCCTGGTGGTGATGAAGCTGGACTTTGGATCTGCGGGCACCAACCTGTGTCCTGATTCACAACCTGATGGCTAAGCTGTATAGCCCTGAAGGTTAGGATTGTCACTCGATTCTCCAGCTAAGAAAACACAGGCTTAGTGTGGGGCAGATGACCTGCCTGGTTAGGTCCCTCAAGATTTGGGGTGCAGCTTCCTGAGACCCCCAGTTGCCCATCCATCAGCCACACTCAGCATCCCCTCAGCACAAGAAGGAACCTAGGGGTTCAGGACAACCCACTCCTGCCTCCCCAGGTCCAGGCCTCACCTTCATACCTGTCCCCACCATCCCCAAGCCCAGGTGGAGCTGCTCAGACACACAAGTAGTAGCTCAGGTGCCTACTCAACAGAGGGGACACTCCGACCCCAGAGCATTTGGAAAAGTTGCTTCTTGAAAAAACATATGAACTGGTTAGACTTCCGAGGCTGGCTTGCTGGGTTACACACACACACACCAGGCACAGTCGGCCGTTGTATCATAGGTTCTATATCTTGGAATTCAACCAGCAGCAGATTGAAAACATTTGGAAAACAAAAACAAAAACCTGGGTTAGTAGTGAACATACACAGACTTTTCCTTATCATTATCCCCTAAACAATATGGTATAACAACCATTTGTGTTTACATTGTATTGGGTATTAGAAGTCTCTAGAGATGGTTTGAAGTATCGGGGAGATGTGTGTAGGTTTAAACAAATACTGCATGGTGCTGTGCCTTTGCTGGTCCCCCCTGTGTCTTGCTGCCACCTGCTCCCTCCCTCATGCTTTGCCCACCTCTGCCCACACTCGTTCACCCTGTGTGTTATCAAGCATCTGCTCCCAGGTCTCTCCCTGGTAGAGGAAGGTCAGCTTCGGGGCTATTTGGGCACCTTTGTGTCACTAGCTCCTGGCTCAGGTTTTGGCACATAGGAGATGCTTGTGTACATCAGTAGCTGATTTATTCATGAGAGGCAGGCAGGCAGCCATGGAGCTTGCTGAGAGCACAGCCCGCGGAGGATGATGTCCTGGGCCTCTGGGGAGGGGTTACTTGAGCCGCTCTGGCCCAGAGGACACCACAGCCTACAAGACCAGGGCCAGCTGGTTGACCTATTGTCCAGGCCTCCCAGTGACCCCCAGCATGCAGGCTGATCCGTTCCAGGCTACCCCGCAGGTGCAATTTGCCAGCTTGTGTACACCGAGTCCGCTGCCCCCACCCACTCAAAACCAAAACAGATGTGCACCTGCCAAATGGCTGTGCCTTGGGCAGGAAATGAGCCCAGCCAGATTGCAGTGGTCCGTCCTCCAACCAAGGGCATGAGCTTGCTTTGGGAGTGACCAACCCTCTGACCCCAGCAGGTGGCAGAGGGCAGTGTGTGCTGCCAGGAGGAGCCATTGTCTAAGTCCTCACTGAAAGACTGGGCCCCACATCACAATGTACAGTGCATCTTTTCCATGTATTTACTTTAAAACGATTTCAAACATTAAGTGGTTTAAAAGGAGCTCAAACTGCCTCCTGTTACTGGCTCAGCCAGGAAATGGCCACGTGAACCAAGAATGGCTTCAGTTATTTATGCATTTATTCTCCTCTTTGTTTCAAAAGCATTTGAAGAGAATTAATAAAGGCATTACACACTGCCAGGCTTGGCGGCTCTGTCCACAGGTTGGGAAGACCTCAGGGCTAAGCCACTCGCCTAAGCCTGAGTGCAGCCAGCTAACGGGGGCCTGCATGGCCCATTTCAGCTGAGCACTAGGGTCAACCAGTTCTCCAGCCCTGGCTCCCCGCCCCTTCTCCTCTGTAATTCTATCACTTTTCCTAGCATCTTCAGGGTGCAAGGAAGCCTGGCAACCTGTTGAGAATCGCATAAACAAAAGCACACTGGATAAAGGAGCCTAGAAACCTGTTTAAATCCAGACTCTGCTAGTGGCTGTCTGGGTGCCCTTGGGCAAGT
Organism: Geosciurus inauris; assembly: GCA_004024805.1. Taxonomy (NCBI): domain Eukaryota; kingdom Metazoa; phylum Chordata; class Mammalia; order Rodentia; family Sciuridae; genus Geosciurus; species Geosciurus inauris. Next base: position 173,656 of record PVHX01002061.1, read on the forward strand.
TACTGCACCTCTCTGAGCTTCGGGGTAATTAGTATAATCAGGATATTGATGCCTTTGGGTCTCATTCTGGAATTTAACACCTGCCATTCATTGAACACTTACTTCAGGCCCGCAATGTGCTAAGGGCTTTGCCTATTTCCTCTTATTTAATATACCAACAGCCCTAATGTCGCAGAAGGCGAGGTGTCTCAGGAGAAGGATCTAGGAGTTCCCAGAGAGAAGGAGAAACAGGACTGAGGACCAGCAGGGTCCTTTGCTTACATGACGGCAAAGAATTTCAGCATGCACCAGTCAGGGGCAGAAAATCTGTTTATTGGGGGTTTATTTAACATGTCCAGGTGGATTTACAGATTCCTCAGGGATTTGGGAGTCACAGGCCTGGAAGGAGTGATAAATGAGAAAAGTATCCATGACTTCTGAATTCAAATCTTATTTCCTTGTCTTTTAGTCTTTTTTTCTACCTTTTTCTCATTCTTTCTCTCCCACCTCACTAAGAGGCAGTTGATATGCCCTTTGCCTGTGAGGAGGCCAAAGGCAAGGACTGTGTCTATTGTGTTCCCTTCTGTCACCAGCACCTGGCCTGGGTCTGGACAGGGGGAAAGTACAGTAACTAATATTATTAGTGGCCCTAGAATTCCACTCCAGCCCCCGTCACTGCAAGGCTGGCCTGTCAGGGGGCAGGTGTGACTACAGAGTGTGTGGTGCCCAGCACACCATCCGTCATAGGTCCTCCTCTCTCCCTGTCCCAGCCAGTGTCCCCAGGTGGCCTTCTCCAAGGCTGTGGTACTCAGTGTCTCCAAGCTCCAGAATACAACAGTCACCTCAGCTCTGTTCTCGGGACAGGGTGGGGCACTCAGCAGAACATAGGGTTCCTTGGATTCCTGCTTTCATCCAAACTAAAGGCTGAGCAGCCCCTGGCGTCCTGGAGGGGACACAGACACCCTCGACCTTAGCAGTCACCACCTGCTAGAATGCATTTGATCGCACCCTGAATGCAGGGGGCTCCCCCTGGCCGCACCCCTGGGGCCTGGCCTCTCTGCTCCACCATTAGCCTACAGGACACAGTGGCCAGTGGAGCTGCCTCACCAACCTCCCACAGATTGGCCACCATGTGTCCTCCTAAATAAATCCGCTTAGCTTCTAGGGCCCCAAGTCAGAGCTAGAAGAGCCTCCAGAAACCTCCTCGCCCAACACCTTCATTGCACAGGTGAGGAAAAGGAGCCGGGAGAGAACGTGCTCTGACAGGCAGTGGCAACTGGTGTTCACGTTAGAAGTTTGATGCTATTATGATGGCAGACCCAGGAATGCCCAAATCCAGCCCTGAAAGTCACACCCCTTCACCCACCAGGTCCCCAGGAGAAATGAGCATGTGGGCCACAGCTCCATGAGCACTGGGGCATCCACCATTTTAACAGAGGCACCTGCCACCTACATCCCCCAGGAAAGCTATGCTGGACCACATGGCAGGTGTAGCCCCAGAAGCCCCAGCCCTGGATGGGGAACTGTAACATACTGGCCAGAAACACAAGAAGGAACGGAGAGAGAGGAGAGAGACAGACCATCCCCATTGGGTTGAATAGGCCAGATTCCTACCCCTTCTTTTGCAGGGGTGGGCTCTACCACTGGGCTATATCACCAGCCCTAAATACGGTGTCAGAGATAAAGAAGGTGACCCTGCTGACCTGAGGGGCTTGACTAGCTCAGGAGAAGAAGCAGACCCTGCCATCTGACTTCCTGTTACACAGTGACCTGCCCACCAGTACATGTCGTCTGTCTGTGGTGAGCACTCTTACACTTGATCAATAGACCAGCACCCCCTCTTACCTTAGGGGCTGTAGTGGAAGGCCTGGGAAGAAAGTGGTCAGGGATGCGCTGGCCTGGAGGAGAGGAACGCTGAGAACTTCACAGTCCCTGCAGCCCAGAGCCAGTGGACCCTCATGCAGAACTTCCCCAGGGAATCATTCTCCCAGGACTTCCCCCCTCAGCCTGTCTTAAAACCATGCTAGCCATTTCTAGACACACTTCCTACTCCTAATTGTAAAGTGTGTGCAGAATAAGTTGATTAAGTGGAAAGTTTGCTAAGAATGACCCAGAAGGCTACAGTTTTCCATGCCACTGGATTTCAGGATCATGAGCTCAGGTAGCAAACCCTGCGTTGAAAACCTGGCTCCACCATCAACCTACTCCATGGCCCCCGCAGACTGCATAAGCTCTTTGATCCTTCCTGATTCGCACAGCAGACAAAAGGACATGTACTTCACAAGGAGAAATAAAAGAGCTCAGATAAAGCACCCAGCACAGAGCTTACGTATAGTAATGCTCAGAGATTGGCTGAGCTCACAGGCAGGAGGTGGTTAGCCTGAGAGCATCAGAACAAGGTAAAGGGCACCTAACCTCCGTCTAATCATAATGAGGTGCTCCGGGAGGCCCTCAACATCATCTCAGGGTCAGTGCAATGGGCCTGCTGCCTTCCTTCATTCCATGAATATCATAGGTTGCCGCATGGACTCGGGGTCCCTGGGGACGTTTGACATCCTCAGGTTCAAACCTCTGCACTATACAGGATCCCTCTGACCGCACACCAGTGGTGTCCACTGGCCTCTGCTTGATTGCTGGTAGTGACAGGAAACATCCTACCTGGCTATGGGCAGCCGGTTAGGAACTTAGGAACTGCAATTCAATGGGAGTCGATCGCTTATAGATCGGGAGAGTCAGGCGCTGCCCAGAGTGTGCAATCCAGCCATTGGTGCTGCTTGAATGTGCGATGAGAGGACAGGTTGACCAGGGTGTCCCCAGGTCTGGCCTTGGGCTTTTCTAAACCAGGATCTTATCCATGTTCCCCCTATTATGCAAACTCCCAGAGATACTGTGGAAAGCCAAATGCTGCTTCCTCCAACTCCACTGTCACTGTCACGGTCAGACAGCTGGAGTGGCTGCCCATGCTCACTGCCCCAGTTCTGGGGAAACTGATTCTCTGCCAGAGTTACGGCATCAAGTACAGAGATATGGAGGGAAGAGGCTCCAGGAGCAGATCTCTCTCTGGCCACCGCAAGCCCCAATGGCCTCCCTCCCAACCTCATGGACAGCCCCCTCCCAGGGGCCACTCCTCCCTTACCTCCCGGGTCCCCCGCACCCCACTCAGAGCTTTGCACAAACAGGTCCCGCACATGAGTCTCAGTCAATAAAAATAATCACACGAGAATCCAGACCCTCTACAGTGAAGGAATGTTGCCTGGGGCGGAGGGGGGACATCCCATAAGGGAAGAAACACCCCCCAGCCCTGTTATTTCACATATTAATTCATCATCTCAGTTCACAGCATTGTGTAATGGAAATTGGTTTGTTTTTTTCTCCTGTATCTAAGATTTCCATGCTCCTCAGTCCCCTGCAACCAGTGCTATCTAATTGCTGTCTTTGAGGGACCGGCCTGGCCTGTTTTGCAGAGCAGAGGATGAAAAGGTTCCTGCCTGTGGGTCAGAGTGTCCCCCATGCTTTGTGCTTTCATGACAGAGTCTGAGTTTGGGGGCCTCTGTTACTGCCACCGCAGCATGGTTGTCCCTGGGTGAACTCTGGCCTTTGAGGTCTCTGGCAAGCTCTCCCTTGCTCATTATCTCTCCCATCTTCTGCCCACTCATTTACTCAAGCGTCCATTTATTTGTGTGCAAAGCTCCATCTCCTCCTTCAAAGCATCTGTGGGATGCCTAGGAAATATAGTCACCAAAGCAATAACCTTGGGGTAAACACAAAGCATCGGGGCCAGAAAAAAAACATCCATGTGGATGGAAAAGATAACTGGATCAGAAGACCCCGAGCAGGGGAGCCGGTTCCCAGCAGAAAGTGCTCACGCCCTGTGGTCAGGCCTGGATCTGAATTCCAGTTCTGCCATTTTCCCAGCAAACAGAGCCGCCTACCTCATGTCTAGGCCTCAGTGCTCTTGCCTGAGAAATGCGTCTAGTAATACTTTCTTCACAACACCATTAAAAGAGTTCATTGGGATAATATATGAAAAGCACAAAGCAGCGTGGCTGGCCAGTGGTAGGCATTCATTCCACAGCTACTACTGCCATCCTGGTTGCTGCTGCTGCTGCTGCTGCTGCTGTTGTTGTTGTTGTTGTTATGTGTTTATCTGTTATCACCCAGAGCTGTCTTTGAGCTGTGAGTTGAGCTATTAGCTTCCTAGTAATCAAAGCAAAAATCAGAAAGTTGACTGCCTAGTTCTCGTGTCTGTGAGGGAACTGGAGATGCCATCTCCATGGTCCCAATCTGCCCTCTCAGCCTGGCTGCTTCTGACTGACAGTTGCACCCTTTCCTTTTAGGTGCTGAGCGCTCAGATTCAGACTTAATTTGCCATCAGGGCCTCAGAGACCTTGGCTTTGGCTAGCTACAAAGGTGTGGCTGGAGGTGCAGACCTGGAGCTGCGAGGAGGCTGTCCTGGGAATAATCTCTGGAAGGTGCCTGCCTGCTGGTGTGGAGGTCCGAAGGGACCCCACAGCTGGGGCTCCTTCTGATAGTTATGGCTTCGACTTTGGTGAGCACTTGGCCACTTGGGAGACTTAATTGGGGAACAAGTCTTAAGTTGGATTTTCATTTGGGTGGTTTTACATTTCATAAGGGAGCAGCTGCTGGGGATGAGGCTTCCTGAGACTGTTCTGTTTGTTGCCGGCTCAGAGGGCAAGGGAAGCGGGGGTCCAGTGAGTCCTGCCACATTCCTCCACAGAAGTCTGATGGAGAGTGCCTGCTCACCTCCAAAATACAAAACCATTGTCCCAAGGAGCTGAAGGGGCTGGGGTGCACGGAGCACTTACTCCATTCCCAGTAGGAACAGCACCATCTAGCTCTTCTTCCTAGTCACCTTGGAAGGTGTAGGTATTGCATTTTCTCTTTAGGGAGAGGTTGGGGGTTGAAGTCTTGTCACATGACTTAAGCAATTTTCCTGCTTCAGCCTCCCAACCAGCTGGTGCTACAGGCACATCCCTTTCACATAGGGAGCAAAGTGATCCATTTACAACCTAAGTTGTAGCATGGGGTGTCTTTCTGGGGTGATGGAAAGGTACTAAAATCAGGTTGTGGCAAAGGTTACACAACTCAGTATATTTACTAAAAATCTCTGAGTCTGGGGTTGGCGCCTCTTGTACTTGGCACCCCCAGCAAACTGGAGATTCTTTCAACTTTTCAAAAACCATCCAGGGCTGAGAAGGGACAGCTTCTTCCTAGTAGCAAACCTGACATGATAGCTTTGGCCTTGAAAACTGAATAAATCGAGTTTTTGTAAATTCTTCAGATGCACCTAGTGGAGCCAGCTCTTCAAAGAGCCCCCGTGGGGAATCCTTTGGCACAGTGAGGGGTGCTATGCCGGGGACACTCCTCTGCCCACTGCCTCACCCTTTCCCTGCAGTGGCCTTACTTAAAGCCAGGCCTCCGCTCCACATGCCCGTCACGTTGTCAATAATGAGATTCTCCTGGCTACACACACCAAGAAGCAAAAGGGACAGATTTTCTCCCTCCTGGCAGGGGTGCGCGTGTGCAGCGAGCGATAAGGTGGGAAACGAAGGAGGAAATTATCTCCCGACGGCGGGTCCATGAAACAGACCTTGAAGGAAGGAAGGGATGCAGTCTGCGTCTAAGGCAAAGGAAATCCGCTGCAGAGACACAGGCACAGGCACGCGACCTGCAAGAAAGGTGCCACAAAGGAAAGGGGGGATTCCATTGTACCCCCGCCCCAGCCCCCCAGGGGAGCAGGTTCACACTGGGGAAATGCTTAGCAGAGCCGGCCTGGACATCCCATCAGGATCCAGGATGAATGAAGGGAACGACAGCCTTCATTTTTGTCTTTCATTTAGCCAGGCGAGGTGATCACTGCATCCTGGGACCCTGAAAACTCATCCGCTCTGCCTGACCCCTCCCTGCTCCTCCTCAGGGACTAAAGCCCGGTTTGTCAGAGGATAAAGCAACTGGTGGGTGCAGTTCAATAGAAGGGACATAATCTCATCAAACGTGATGTCTGACCAAGTGACAGCCTGTTCTGCATCTCAGCTGGTACCGAGGGCCAGCTCAGGCATCGTTTTCAGCCAAGCAGGAGTTTTCATGATGCTAAGGCGTCTCTGTGAGCCTTGTTCTCATCTTGCCAACACCACGGGCAGGAAAGTTGGCCTCATGTCACAGGGGAGGGAGTAACATGGGAGGAGGAGAGTTCATTCTGGATGGTTTTTGATTAGTTTGTTTTTTAAACCAAGTTCTGGAATTCTCCCTTGCTTCCCTCCCTCTCTCCTCTTTCCCTTCCTTGCTTTCTTTTTTTTTTTTTTTTTTTTTGGTACCAGGGATTGAACTCAGGGGCACTCGACCCCTGAGCCACATCCCCAGCCCTATTTTGTGTTTTATGTAGAGACAGGGTCTCACTGAGTTGCTTAGCAGCCTCGCCATTGCTGAGGCTGGCTTTGAACCCGCGATTCTCCTGTCTCAGCCTCCCTAAGTGCTGGGATTACAGGC